>JAUEJL010032751.1:0-21266 GCA_032274825.1 Drosophyllum lusitanicum | reverse complement strand
TAGGTCGTGACCCCGACGACCGAACCACGTTATATCTTTGTGTCGTGTTTTCTTGTCTTTATTGTTATCCGCATATTTTAACGTTTGTTTGGGGTATCCCGAATCCTAACACTGATTATGGGTGTTCACTCTTTGGTCTAAGCGACTACACCGGAGGCCCAACCTAAACCGGCTACTCGGCTAGAAAGGAACCAATTGAGCTATTACCGCCCCGTCTTGTACTCGTAGTCGTAAGGTTTTAGGAAGATTGGTTGCCCTCACGGTCTGGTTCAAAACTGGGAAAACCAGTTAAAAACCAGAAGCGAACATGTCTTAGAAGCGAACATGACTTGTAAATGATTGCAGAAAATACTTGTACGAGAGATACCGTATCAATCACGCCCTTGCATATTAGAATAATGCCTGCAATTGATAATTATAACGCAGTGATCACTAGCACCTTGAACAATCGCAAAAATACTAATGCAGACAACAAACAATTTTGCCGGGTTGAGACCCCTCATCCACCCAAAGTCAAAATCAAGAGTGATTCGTGCATGCGCCTCTCTTTTGTCTTGAGCAACCAGCATGTATATGATCTTATTTCTGCTGAATGCATGTAATAGTTGGCTATATGGGTTCTTTTTGGAGGGCTTTACATATTACATTATTTTGATCTGAGATATAGATATATAGCTGATCATTGACGTACTAATTCCGGGCCTCAATATCAGTATGAATAAGATACACTCTAACGTAGATAAGCTGTACTTGAATCTCGCTAGAAATGATCGAAACAAAGAGAATAAATAACCAAACTGGTCTAGCCCGATGAATAACCAGAAAAGTGCAGTATAAACCGGAACCAACCACCCAATCCACAGTCTGGTCTTTGGTCTCGTATATCTGCACTTCCCTGTCTTAGGTCCAGATGAAATGATATGGGAAGATGGAATGAGTTCTGTGTACACAGGAACCAGCAGCAATTGTCGATTCAAAATCAGTGCATAATTTTCCTTTGATCATGCATAATTTTTCTTTTCATTTTTACACTAATTTACAAAAGGGGAGGTCAGGGTGACCCTCCACACCCATATACATAATACACACCCTAAACTGCTTCTTAATCTTGTCCATGGTGAAGATCTCTTTTAGGCTCATCCTGTTGGAACATCCCATACGTGTTCATTCACCAGCCCATAAGTGTTCTTCTGACTTCGTCAATAATACCACGTTTAGCTCGATTGCTGCTTAATGGAAATCCTCCACTTTCGTCCAAAAGGAACATGTACACCTCCCATTGGCGATGTAATGTTGAATGTCTTCCTATCTCGGCCTATATAAACCCAAATAAACAAAAGAAAATGTAGTCTTGCTTTGTTAGAGTATAGATCAAGAAAACAAGTTTATCCCATGAAAATTATCACTCTCACATGTACTTCGAGGCTTAAGCAATTAAATAATTTATCATTAAAACAAAGAGAAGGAAAGTGCACGTTGGACGAAAATAATATTTACACCGCCTTCATGCGGGTGTCTATTAGATTTAGCACGTTCACACTGATAATCTAGATTTAGCATGTGCATCCGGGTACTCTTATCAAATATAGCCAATTGATTGAGTTTGTTCATTTTTTCCTTGAAAAAAAAAAGCATTCGTAATCATGTCAAATTTGAATACAAAAACTAAAGCTCTTCAATAGTTGTCTAGTTTTAATAAACAACAATTTAGATGGTGTTATGTTTTTCAAATATACTTTGGACAAGCTCCACTTGTCTCCTTCTGAACCATCTCTATTAACCAATAGGCCAAGTAGAGAAAAAACATAACCAAGCCCAACCCATTAACAGGTGAATCGGTTAAAATTGAAATCGCAACACTCATTTTGTGTATATTTGTTGGGATTTGCAATTCAATGTTCGAACTACTCACCGAAAAGACACATATTCCGAGTGTCTTTAATGCGAGTGTGACATCATAGAAAACACGAGGCCTTCCCATTCCTGATAGCTCAACAGGATTAGCAACAAGAAGTTGGGTATCAGGGCCACGATTGGTGATTATAACTCTCAATGGATGTAACATTTCCTCCTTCAGTCGGGAACATAAAGCAACTTGGTTATCCTTATCTAAAATCTTCTTCCCGTCTTGGCTTTGAATAAACAGGTCCAAGCTACGGTACCCCTTAACACTAGCAGAGATTCTTCCATGCACAATCTGGAAATAAGAAAGCAACTCAGTGGGCATATTACAATTGCGAAAACATACGTTGGAATCACGAAACATACAATTTCATGTAAGAGATTTCAAATCTACAGGACACTGCTTGCTTGACTTTGCCCTTGTGTCCTGCTTGCCTTGAAAACATTAACAACACCCCATGTTACTGCAAGTGTCGTTTTGCTTATTTCTATGGCTGCTCAGTGTTAACCCCCCTCTCTCCTGAAATAAAAACACCACCTCCGCACATCTAAGGCTGCTTTTGTAAATAACAATGCCGCAATTTTTTTTTTTTTTTTTTTTGCGGGGGTGGTTCTCTATGAGGACACCAGAAATAGCAGGGGCTATACAGTATATTGCCTTTTGCAAAAATAGAAAGAAAAAAAAAGGTTGAGATGGTTTTGGAGATAGAAGTCTCTCAAATTAGGTTAAAAGAGGGATTTACCTATAGAAAAAGTAGATTCAGTTTATCCAAACATTAAAAATCGACTATTGCGATTTGAAGTAACTACAATCAGATAATCACTTCCTAAAGCAGGAGCCGTTGAAAAAAAAAAGATAATCGCTTCCTAAAGCATATCCAGACACCAAATAAATAAGTTCACAATGAACAAGAAACTCCAATACAATATCACTCTTGCTACAACATGCATGAGCAAAAAGAAATATACGCTTGTCTATCGTTTGGTGTGCTTAAAAAATAGGAGTCCCCACATTTTTTAAATAGAAAGGAAAAGGAAGATGGTCATACCCGTATATCATAGTCCTTGGAAATCTTTAAGATGTCATAGATGAGACCCTTCTGATCAAGACACTGTATTTGAAGCAAGGTATGTGTAGGACTCAGCAGATTATCAACTGTTATACTAGCCTTCTTAACTTCTGACTCGTCGTCTCTGAGAGTCTGTGATCGATCTTCCTCGGAAGACATATCACTGCTGAACAGTTCTTCAGCAACTGCTTCGGATATACATGAACGCCCTTCCTGAATATAATACTCAGGCCCTGCTGGCTCAAGCTCACAGCTGATACAACACTCTCCTAACGCAACGTTAAGGTGCTCACATGTTTCCTCACGTCTAATCTTCGTGTGAAGTAGGTCCCTGAGATTAATTGAGCAACATTCAATATCTAACATCTTGTGACCACAAAGGCGGCACACATGGGAAATCTCATGGATGATGCAAGTGTTATAAAGCGAGCAAATATTTGCTCCAGATGTATTTAACTACGTGTGCACAGGGTAGGGGCACCATAACTTCAAGTATGCACTACTACAGCGAAAAAATAACCAGGATACACTAGAATAACATCTTTTGGTTCCTTTACAGTAAAGATAAACCTTAAAAATACGCAGAACGCGCATAAAGCTGTAGCTAGAAAACACATTTCATCATTTCATGTTAGCATATTAAAGGAATATAGAGGGGGTGTTCGGATGCGTTTGTTTAATATTGGAATAATCATTATCATATATCAGCTGCAATAAAAATAGGTTTTAGAAGATAGGGATAGAAAATATATTTTTAATTTTATGAAGTTGTAATAACCAGAGGTATGAGTGCTGTTTGACGAACTGTAATCATTTAGGAACTTACAGATAAGATCAACACAAAACATGTTTTTCTAAAAGAAAGGAGAAGTATTTTACAATTTGAATTGCAGTTTCTCAAATTGTGTTATAATTAGGTAGTTTATTTTAACTTGTAGAGCTAGTTCTGTTGCAGCTGATTGAAATTGATCATCTAAAACTGATTAGACCATTAATATTTGAGTATCTTAACCACAAACAATCAGGTAATAAGAAACATAGTTTGGTTATCCAAAGATTAGGTACTGACTATTGTAATTTCAAGTTTCATAATGCAAATCCAGACACCCCAAACAATGTCTAAATAATCTCCAAAAACTATGAGCATATCAAGAACGAATCATCCCTTATGTTAGCTTAATTATAGTTTAATAAACTATACAGTCAATGTAAAGAACCAAGAAGAACAAGGCTTACATGCCATCTGTAATAAAGAATAGGTCCAGAACCTTTCCATCTGGGGTTGTGGTCACTTTAACTCTTTGAATCGACAGCTCAAGCTCACAAAGAACTTTTGTGACATCTGTATAACATGTAAAGTAAGGTTCAATGAAATAAAAAAAGAACATGAAAACACCTATTTATAACTGTTTGAGTTCTTACCATGTACTAAACCTTTCCGGTCCAGGGAGAAAACCATCAACAGGTACAGTGTAGGTGGTTGAGAACAACTGGTGAGCTGATTGAGATAAAATGCAGGCAAAAATGAAGGACAACATGATAAGAGCCGCTTGCTTAAGCTGTCCCAATCAACCCTCAGCGAGCTTGGGCTTGGGACAACCCACAACACTATGTAACACCATTTTCCATCGGTTGAGAAATCTGATGGCAATTGGAAACATATACCAGACTTTCAATATCATGCAAATTTGTACCAATTTGATGCTTTCTCATAAGCCAGTGAAAGTAAACACAGTTTCATACTTAAATTATTACATATGCAATTGAAACATGCATATCTATACCGTATTTAGAGTTGAAGAGGGCTAATTTACTACATGAAGTTTTCACCTTAGGTGCAAAATCACAACAGAAGCAAGTCAAAATCATCTAAATCCCCTTGCTTTAAATCCAAATGTAATGTGTGATTATTTTCAATAAAAAACTTAAAATACATGTTGCTCGACCCATAACCTCAAAAGTGGAAGGATTAGAATATGCATATTATTACATACATCCCTGATATATTACATAATCTGGTACACAACCCATTACATAAAGCATCTCACAATGATTGAACCTTCTGCGACGGTATAAATAAAATAAGTAAAAACTTAGTGAATATAGCAGGCATGTATGAACGGTTTTTCATGCAAAAACTATTTGTAACATTTTTAATGACTTATTAATATGAGTATTTTGGTAATTTATATACCTATATGTAACCATGAATTGCGTCCGGTGATCGTCATGAGTAGAGTTTATTTTTACAAAATAACCCTCATTAGTACACCATTAACAAGTCACCATTAATGAGTCGTTAACGAGTGCATTAATAAGCCAGGATAAAAGATATGTTCTCGTTCTTGTTTGAACACTCCAGTATAACCTTTTTGCTCCACAAAACCAGATCTACGATAATCCATTATCGTCTAACAAGGATGTGGTCCTTAATTCTTTTACTAAGTTCCAATGCGAACACAATTAAGCATCCATTATAACTACATACGTACTTATTGAGCACGATCAGATTCCGCCTGAGGAAAAAAAGAACTACTAAATCGGAAGAAAAACTAAATCGTAGTAACATCGATAATTTCCGAGAAATAGTAAAGAAATCTGACCTCCACGGGTAACAAAGAGTCCGAATTCGAGTACAGTCCGTAGCAGGTCACATCCAAGCCCGGCCTTGTCGGGGCAGTTCACCGTCACCACCGTAGGGTCGCCGGAAGTCTTACCTCCCTCGATCAACACCACGTCCTCCCACGACATCCCCATCCTTTACTCGATTGAGTTCCTCCGGCGACTAAAATGCGTCGGTCATGGGCAGAGAGATGATAATTCTGGCAGCTTATTTTATACACAGATTCACTTCACTCCCCCTCTTTTATATCTCTGTATCTGTTCGAACGAATCCGACAGAAAACGAATGGCGAATTTCTAGTGTGGCGGTGGGTTGGATCCACGCCAGCACTCAGACAGATGACACGTGTCAACACTTGGTAAAGGTGGTATCTGAAAATCCGTGCCTTCGCTTTGTCGTCAGGGAAGTCTATCGGACTATGTTGAATATAGTTTATACTTTTGTATCCGCTACTGATTGTTAAAAAAAGAAGATTAACGATGTTCATATATTTATTTAATCTTTTAGTATTTACGTGTGTAAAACACCTTCTAGCTATATACATTCTTTTCCTTTAATTAATTTCACAATCCATATGTCATCCTGAGCTAAATAGGATAATGAATTAGAAAGATTTCGTATCAAGAATTATAAATTGTGCTTAAGATTATCCGCTTACCTGTACTATATCAATGGAATATAAAATTGTGTTTTAAAATGTAGATAAAATAAATGTGTATGCTTTGTCTTTTTTTATTGGAAACTTTTTGTATCTCTCTATAAAATCTTTTTACGTCATCCTTTTACATATAAAGTTATAATATGTGAAATCTAATAATTCTTTTTTTAATCACACCTCTTAATTTTAAGACCTGTCTTGATTTAGTGAGCATGAGATTTAGTAAAAGGATATAGAAACCTCTGTTTATTAAATCCTTTATTTTAAGAAGAACAAACAAAATTAGTCTTTTAAACATACAAGAACAAAAATGCCCAATAATGTGTCTGTAAGGTATGAGCGTTTTTAAACAAATAATAATATTACAACAATAAACTATGCGACGATTAAAATGGGATATGCTATATCATTTTTTGAATAGTAAATTTCATTTCATTCCACAAATTCATAAACTTGGAACAGCAAGCCACACAACACCGAGACTACACGAGTACACGTACAATACATCTAATCTTCACTCTGCTTAATTGCATTAAAACACCTTCGTACGTAATACTACTGTACTCGATCCATTCCTAGTCCTCACTAGGCCATTCTCCATCAATATACTATTTCATGTTATATAATTGCGAATACACGGCACGTGTACCCATCAATGATCAATTATTAGGTTGTTTGCTAGTGGAATGTCTTAAACTTGAAAGTTTATTACTATAATCAATTTTAATTCTTTTAGGGGTTTTGTTTATAAAAATGTATCAAAGTTGTTATCTTTTACTATTGTATATATTTTATTTTAAAAATTATAATTTAATATATATTAAACTTACCAAAGTTAGCATTTTATGTATTGGGAAACATGCTGTCCAAATTACGATATCTGAATTTTGATTTATTTTATACTAAATTCATCATCTACATAGTTTCATTATGAACACCACAATTAAAAAACAAAAGTGAAGAACATCCATCATCTTCATTTTTGGGTTCAAAGCAACAGGTTCAAAGAAACAAACCATAGATCAAGAATTACAAACAACAAATGTGTATCAAGCCCTAATTAGTCATGGTGATAATTCATATCAGAATAACTTGAATAAACCTAGACGATGATATCTAAACAACAAATGAAGAATACAAACCTGGAAAAAAAATCAAGAAACAAAACCTATGAAGATGAATTGTATGAAGCTGATCCCAGTTTTGAGTAAATCAAACTATAAAGAAACCCTAAATTTCCAGAACATAAATGAAGACATAATCAATACTCGATCCATGTTCATAAATCGCAAGCGTTCATTGCACCATCCCCAATCGCAAGTGTGAAATCGCAATCGCGTGAACCTTAATCGCATATGGCAAATTGAAACCCAAACATATTCACATATGAAAGCTTTGAATCGATTGTGAACAAGAACCATGTTGAATAGATTGTGAACAAGAATAAAAAATATTAGAAATCAGATATGCAAACATACAAGCATATGGCCAATCGAAACCTAAACATGCTCGAAACCCTAGAAACCCAAACATACTCGATCCCTATTTGCAAGTCTGGGTACTTACGATATTCATATGAAGCCATCAATGACGAAGAATCTAGTATATTACTAAGGCCTTGTTATTATTATTAAGATATTTATATTTATTATATTATAATATTAAAACAAAAATATAGATTTTATTTACAATTATTTCTAAACAAATTACCTTATACAACCTCCTATAATAGGTTAGGATATACCAAATGTTAGTTTTTCAAACATAGATATACTAAATGGTAGTTTTTAAAATTGGGTATACACAATAGCAAAACGTGTCAACTTCCACACATTTTTAGAAACTAAATCCTTCTTTTAATAACCATGTCAATTGTTCTTCAGCGAGTTTTACCAAGTTCAAGTTTTCATGACTTGTACCTAGCGAGTTAAGTTGATTAAAGGTCGGATATAAGGTTTGCTTCGGATTAATACGTCCATAATTCTTGACAAATATTATTATTGTGTTCATTCATGTTGCTTATTCACTAATTAACCAACACTGACTTATAAATCAATTTTAATTATAAAACAATCTATTATAAATTAACATACTTAGATTGTATTAGAAAATATTTAACGCATGTATTATATTACTATTATAAGATAAGATACTCATGTATAATTATTTAACACGTGACATTACTTTGTTGGGAAGCCAAACTAGTTAAAAGAATGATTTTTATTTTAAAAACCACAACAATATTTGGGTCAAATAAAATAAAATAAAATACTTGTTAATTGATATAGTTTTATTATTTAAAACTTTTGGATGTTATATATATATTTCAGTTTTAAAACATAATAGTAATGTGATTTATTTTAGGAAAGTTTTAAATGATGAAAATGTTTACGCCATGTCATCATTTTCATTATAATTTTTTTCAGCTTTATGTCATTTTTCATGTCATCATGTTTTTATTGCGTCTTGATGACAACTATTTTCACATGTCGGATGAATTTGGATCCATATTGAGATTGTAGTTTGTGTGAGAATCGTTTAAATAATGTATAAAAAAAGAGAGAAGATGTGCTTGTATGACAATGGTGTAAACAATATTAGTCTTTATGGTTTTGAAGAATGGAAACAAAAATACTACTTGTTGAAAAGTCAAAAATTGGATAGTTGAGAAATGCATAATTTGGGTTTGAGAGGTTGATTGGGATGTTTTTTAGCAACACCAATAGCGGGCGGTGTTCCTGTCGGCACCGTATAAGCCAAATGTGCCATCCTGCTGGGGTGCGGGGTTGTGGGTGGGTCTATTTTTTTACTACAAGAATTACTAAAACTTATATCTTTAATAATAATTAAAAAGTCTTAGCAGGTAATTTTATTTTGGCATCGCACTACAATAAAATCCGAACTAGGTGATCTAACTCTAATACAAAATCAAATCGATTGTCTGAAAAAAACGCGGTCAACTAGAAAAAGAATAGTCCTAGTTTTTTTAATACAGTAGATGATTCTTTCACTTGTGAAATTGATTCAACCACATAAAGTTATAACACTTTTTAAGCTATGTTATAATTTAATAAAACACACATACTTTTGGATGAATCATTTTTATAAACGAAAGAATCATCTTCCAACAAGAGAGCAGTGAAAGTTTCATGGGGACTCAATTTACACGAAAGAGAAATACATGTCCTCCTCCAACATCTTTATTATAAATTATTTATTTATTTCCAAAGTAGAAGGTAAGATGATTTTAACAATAAGAAGGATAATTGCACGATGTTTAAAAATTTAGGATAACTACAACGAACATACTTAAAACTATAAGCATAAAACAATTTCCTCCATAATTAAAAACAAAAGTAACTTAAATGTGAGTGGCTTTTAGATTCCCGCATGAACAAATATATTGTATTTTCATTGAACGAGACATGACTAACTCACCAATTAACATGTATATTGTGGTTACATGGTGTCTAAATTCATTGAATTGTCTTATTATCCTAATTATTGCTGTTTTTCTTTTTGTTTGTATTATATATATATATATATATATATATATATATATATATATATATATATATATTCCTAATTTGTCTAAAACAACTTAAGTATGTTCATTGTAAATTCAAAGTTTTTGGATTACCAAATATAACCAATAAACAATACTATGCTGAAATGAGAATGTTTTTTTGACGAAACAAAAAAGACTGGTGTTATGTCTGTCGAGTTTTATTTAAACAATGAGTGACAAATAAAAGGACTTGAAAAACACGCAAGTTTATTTTATTTTAAATTCTTTTTTCTAAAAAATAAGAGGATTGAAAAGACATAATTTGCTTCTTTTATTAATTAGTCTCGAGAACGCAACAAAAAGAGTTAATTGTTGTATGTGGAATTAAAGCAACAACTAGCAAGTCTTAAATTAAGCGATTATATATGTTTTCGTTTACCGTGTATAAACACATTTAATTTCACTATACCGTTCGATTCCATGGTTATACAGATGTGAACTATATATGTTTTTTAATGTGATGTAATAAAAAAAGAGCTTTTAGTGATAAAACTCAAACTAGAGGTCTCATACCTATTAGACCATCAACATCTATTCCACATAACTCACGTCATCACACTTGTGACATCAGCGTTATATTATTTTTTCATCTTAACCCTCAAACCCCAACACCCATCATACACAACCCTTATCTATTTAAAAAAACTTAAAAAGGTAGAGAGAGAGAGAGAGAGAGAGACGAGTTGGGGAACTCATTGTGGATTGAAATCATGGGTTGATCCCACACCCTACATATGAGTTGGATACGGAAGATCTTAACAGTTAAAAAAATAAAATGTTATCAAATTGATCACTCTTTAATTTAATAGACATTTATATTTTAGATTTATAAATTTAGTCAATTCTTGAAGGCTTGGTTGTTTAAAGTTCGAACATCATAATTAGCGCAAAAGATTGTATGGAATGGGAGATTTGTATAGTCACAATCGATGACATCTTGTCACAATTATTAATTTGGTTGTGATTTGAAAATTATAATAGTATATCGCCATCTCTTATTTCTAAACGTACCTTATTGCCTACTTTATCCATCTCATATGTCAAATCAAGAATGTTATATTTTTAATGTTATTTTTTCACTCACATATGTCAAATCAAGGGGGGTTATATTAATATAGATAATGAAGGGGGGATATATAGAATTACCCATTTTAAATTGATAGTTAAAATATAACATTAAGATATTAATTTAGACTGCAATAAAATTTATCTTTGAAAAAATAGTCTCTAGTACTCTCTGATAGAGATATAACCCAGTTTATATTTTTCTCTTATATCCCACTAAGATAAAATTGTGTAGGGTTATTATACTGCTATAAAATTTGAATACGATTACAATCTCTTTGCATTTCATACCGAAATGAAAGACTCCTATTTGCATCCTTATATTAGAAAAAAAGAAGAAGAAAATATTTTAGTTAATATAATGAAGTAGAGAGGAAATTTATATACAAGCTGTACTTGATTTTATGTTAGAAATTTTGTAATATATTTGTTAAATTAAAATAAAAAAATAAAAAAGGTTACTAGTATCATATATTGGTTCAACCAGTTAATCAAAAAAACCATCGGTTTGTTTGGTTTGAATTGACAACGGCGTGAAAGCTAGCTCAGCTCAAAATATGCTTCACCATACCGTAAAAATTACTTGAATCCATTCCGTATATCGTTGTAAATGCTGCGCGTGGATATTACCAAACATTGTGGCAATCCAACTTTATCATTATCCATGTATTAAATTAATATCCATGCTGCTGCAACTTAGAGTGCAAGGAGTGGTAACACTCCATCACACCCACCACGTCGCCACATCAGTTTTTTATTAATACCACTCAGCCCACCACTCAGTTTCGTAATGGTCACTCTCCACCACATCAAATTCTGGGACCACTTACTCACTAATCAATCAAAAATCAAAAAAGAAAAAAGTGATAAACTGATTTGGGCCCACCATTAATCAACCACACTGCTTTTTAGTATGTGGTAGTTACCGCATACACCCTTCCACCACACCTTCATGGTGTGACACCACATCCACCACCCAAGTGGTCACCCCACCACACACCCCAACCCCCTCCCACTCCTTGCACTCTTAGGGTAAGCGGAATACCCTTCCCAGCCAACGGGAAAGGTGAAAAAAGATGAGTGGGGCGTCGGGAACATCACCCCCACCACGCCGTGGTGGATGTTTTTTACCCGCCAAGCTACGCAACGCACCCCTTCAGGGTAATATATATATTTTGAATTTGATTATTGTGACCATTTGTTCGACTGTTTGCATATTAAGTCTGCTTTATTTTTTTTTTTCATATTTTCTGTATATAGTATATACTACTTTACACTCACTATATAATTCCTCTTTACATCATTAAATTTTCTCTAAACCATACATTTCTTTTTATATTCAATCATTTTCAAATATGGATAAAAACAAAGGTAAAATCTCAATTATCTTCAAGCTGAGAGAGGAATCAATATATTACTCGATGTTTTTCTATTTATTCCATGTGACCGTTTTAATCCATAAGTCTATAAAATTTCTAATCACCATATATTGATATTTCAAAACAAGTAAGTATTTTAAAAACAGTTGCAATACATAAATAATTTGGTAACTATCTACCTAGGTCCAAATGTAATTGTTCTCTTCTAAAAATGTTATTGTTGTTTTGTTATATTTTGAATGTTGTTGTCCTCCTAGTTGCTATGATAAAGTCATGTTTAAAAAAAATATTATTACAATCTTTGCTAAATATAAACATTCATACATTTTATAAAAACAAACAACTTAATATGAGTGAACATTCAATCATCTGAACGAAATATATTCTGATTGTACGTTATTTAGATTTAGACATAGAAATTAAAAGAGCAAACCAAATTTATGACTTATTCTAATTAATGGATAGTGCTTAAAACTTAACTATGCCATAAATACATTAGCTATATGATACTATCATCATGCTGCTAGAGTTTGTTTTAAGATTAAGAACAATAAACCAAGTCAAGCTTTATATAAGTCAAACTTTTACCATTTTGGAGTAGCTTTTGGGCAAGTATATATGTGGAATAAGGGGATGGATGTTGGATCATGTTGATTTCAATATACATAGGTTGACTAGAGACCAAACACCAAAAGGTAGGGAGGAGGTGTATCTCATTTAATAAAAATAAATAAATATAAATTTTGGTTTAATAAATTAGAAACTCCATAGTCATCATGATTTAGATTTCGTTGAATGAGGATTTTAACACTTGTCAAACTCTTCATTAACTAAACTTGATTTTATATGTTATTTTTAGATATTAAATCTAGAGTTGTGTTTAATAAAGTCCATGTAAAAAACGTAGTCATAAAATTTTAATATTTAACCACAGGTGATTCAGTATACAATCACATGTGATTTGTAAAAGCATCACATGTGAATTACGAAAATATCACTTCGCCCAAAATTTTATAATACAATCTGGGCCATTGATGTCAATGATCCAAAGGCTAAAATTAGTCTCTTAGGACTATGAATTAAGTATGGACTATATTGAACATTCTTAATGTATTTTGGTTTTTAAGTTATAAATTAATTAATATTAATAACTGAATTTATAACTAAACCACAATCCTAATTGGCAATAACGATTGAATCTTTTTTTTATATATATATATTTGTATTCGGTGTTAATGATAATAAATAAGAAATTATGTTTTTAGATGTTTTTATTTCATGTAATATTTGATTTTAGTAGGAAGAATAGGAGAATTTAGTAGTAAGATCCTTTCTTTTAGTTATATATCTAGATGTTTTTAGTTAATGTAATATTTGATTTACACAATTTACAAATTTGATTAATGTAATATTTAAATTTTATCAATATTAGTTCTTTATTAAATGATATAAACTTATGTAAAATAAAAACTAAATTGCACGAAAATACAATAAACTTTTCTTTAGTTATCATTGTATAAAGTGAACTTCTTTTAAAAAACAATACAATCAACTTTCAGAATTATCTCATTGTACGCAAGTTGTTGTATACAATATGAATTATAACAAAGTTCATTGTATACAATGATGACTAAAAATCAGACATAGAAAAAAGTTGTTTGCATATACAATGAAATGATTATGAAAGTTTTGTATTGTTTTTAAGAAAAAAAAGTTGGTTGTATTAATAATAACTAAGACAAAATTTATTATATTTTTATATAATTTATCATAAATAAATGATAAAAGGACAAAAAAATATATGATCTTTAATGCGTTTTTCTTGGCTATCCTTGTCATCTCGGTTTTCCTTGCATTGATATTTCTACTAGAGTTGCCATAATCTCATGTCACGATGTTTTTATATGACTATCGATCTTTCTCTTTGGCTCCATGACACCAACTCACACGGTCACACCCTTTTCTATGAGTTCCTTAATGTCAATACGAGTCTTCCCTTTGTTTCCTTGTCTCCTCGCCTTCATCATCTTGCGTTATCGACACGCCCGAGGCCCAATCCCAACTCATGACCACTCTGAGGCCGAAACATCCATACATGACCATGTTATCCCTTTCACGCGCGTTATGATGCCTTCACATCCTATGATGACCCGAGGCTCAACAAACCAGCCAACATCTAAACCTTTATATTATTGTTATATCATTTATGCCGTATCCTTATTTGCAGACATTATTTTAACTTTTGTAAGTTTTAAGTACAGATATTTTTCATCAAATTTTGTTTTGTGTACCGCACTCCGATGCTTTAAAACGTGTTATGCGTTATCTTCTGGGTATTATTGATTGTGGCCGGGCTTCAACTTTATGCGTTATCTAACTATTTTTTGACAACATTAATATATCTCTTAATAATCATCGTTAAACTAATGTTTATTGTGATGATATTAATATTACAAACACTAGATGTCGAATTGTTCCTTAAATATCAATATATTATTAAAGGATCCTTGACCTAGTGTAGTTTAGATGTTGTGTGTTTATCGTTCAAAAAAATATATATATAACACTAGATGTCGAATTGTTCCTTAATAATCATCGTTAAACTAATGTTTATTGTGATGATATTAATATGCTTACTAAGAGTTCTGGGTTACTTCGCTCACTATCAATTGATTTTGAATTAGAATGCTACAAACTTACACCACCAAGTAACACATGTAGTTGTCACAACCTACTACACAAAATTCTAAGACTCACGATCGTTTGACAGAGTGATTTGCTCCTTTGCTAAAGTCAGTAGTCTAAAGCTTTTCAATATTGGTTTTTTATAATTTTTGTGGTAATAAATTGTTTGTTTTAGCTTTTAATAATAAGAGACTCACGTACCTACAACTCAACACTTAAATCTTCATCGACAAAATAGAACGAATTCCCGATCGATTTTTCATCTTCTTTAATAGATGTTGATTCTAATTATGTTCATTGATTTTGCCGTTCAAATTTTTTTTTATGTTCTTTGATTGAAATCCCTATCAGTTCCGATTCTTCGGGTGAAGTCTTTGGGGTGAGAGAACGGCCGAATCAAAGCGTATGGAAGCAATTTTATATAGTTTCCAATTGAGGTGTACACATTACGTCTCTTAACAGGAGCAGAGATGGAGGGGAGCCGAAAGGTGTTAGGGCCACCTTGAAGTATTAGTGTCTCACGTGTCGTGATAATCTACCGGTTTCTATAGTTGATGCTTATCAATTATGAACTTAAACATTATTTTAACACATAAGCATCTTGTAGTTAAATGAACACTCATTATTTATTTATTTTACAAATAATGAAACCTTTTTCTATTGTTTGTATATAAGTCTATCATGATTGTATATATACTATATTATAAAGCATTTAACTCTCTTTTTTAAAATTTTTAATACTACTTAACTTTAAGTAGTACATGTGCTTATGCATAAAATACAAACACTTAAAGCAATAACCTAATTAATCATTCCCTTAATTATCTAAAGTAATTGTTAATTAATGACTTGAAATAAGCCTATATACATGAAACCCAAGGCCCAAGGTTGCTCGGCGTGCACTGTAGCTCCACGGCATGGGAGCATCGAGAGCTCTCGGCGTGGGGTAAAGGCCCACGTCATGGGGTGTTGTTTGACAGTCAGACAAGTTTTCTGCTTCATGTTGTGCGGCGCTGATTCTTTTATGAATGGAAATTATTATTTCTTAATTTAGATTAGGGCAGCAATTGGGGTGGTTTGTGTGGTTATAAATAGGGGCTTTAAGTTCAGTCATATGTACACATTAAACACTCTCAGTTAATAAAGAAGTCTTTGTTCCTGTCCGTGGACGTTGATCGTGACCGCGACGACCGAACCACGTTATATATTGTGTCGTGTTAATTGTCTTGTTCGTTATCCGTATTTTCTTCTAACGCTTGTTTGGGGTATTCCAAATCCTAACAGTAATTTATGACAACTGTTGTTTTAATAAATCAATAAACATGATAGCAATTATTTAATTAATTTAATTTTGATATATCACTTACATCAATACAATTATTAAGACTAGATTATCTTTTTCTCTAATTATGTAATAATAATATATTTTTTATTTTTATTGTTTTTTAAAAACTATTTTAATAACTAATAAAAAGGTTGATTGTAAAAAAATAAAGCAAATAGAAATAGGAGAAAAAAATTGGATATGTTGTCAAACAAATTACATTGACACAACATTTCACACATATACTTTTATTGAAATCGAACATGTTTTCGTGCACAAACTATTATCATCGCCGCCGTATTGTGCGGGCACAATGCTATTATGATAAAGTAAGTACCCTGAGTATGCAATATATGTGTATATATATATGTGTGTGTGTGTGTGTAATTATCAAAGTTGGTAAGGATATAGATGAAATTTACCATAATTAAAATATTAAGTAAGAAAAAAAGACAGGAGTCTCTTTGATTATAGGTGTAATGGATGAACCGACAAAAAAAAAGTTACAACAAAATGTAAACATAGTGTTTATTATTATAATTTTGAAAAATAAAAGGACGAAAACTACAATTTTATGTAATTCACGGGCATGAAATTTGTAATTTACTCAAGACTATATTTTTAAGTTAGGAGAGACAAAGAAAATAGAAAAGATACTTATAAAAAGAAATAATAAAAAAAAGAGTTAATTTCATAAATGGTCCTTTAACTAAACATGAATTGCAAGTTTAGTCCTTTTTTTAAAAAAGTTACAAGCTTAGTCCTTTAACTACCATTTTGTTGCAGTCATAGTCCTTATTAACGAAATCTATTAATTTGTTCTGTTAAGTACCCTCATGTGCACTGCACATGAGGGCATTTTTGTCATTTTATCTCTTTATTAATTTTCAATGTTAAATAATATTTAACTTTTTTAAAAAAATAAAAAAACTCCTTTTTCATCTCTCTCACGATGTCTCTCTGTCCCTAAACTCTCATACACCCTCCCTCTCTCCTCTCCTCTCTCTATCACTCTCTCTCAAATATATTCAAAGAATGAGTACAGATTCATCATAGATAGTTTAGGTTCAAAGGATAAGCATGTTCATCTGATAGAACTCGGTTCAAAACAATTAACAACTTCAAAGATGAACCTGTTAGTCTCTCTCACTCACCACTGTCTGTACAAAGCACCACTACCACCACCAACACCATCACGAAATCACCATGAACCACCACCATCACCACCACCAACACCATCACTGACCACAACCGTAAACATCATCAGATCTACAAGGAACTCCAAAGAAATAAGATTTGAAGATCTGGGGGAGACAAGAACTCAAAAGAAAATGAAATTTGAAGATTTGGGGAGACAATGTTTAGATCTAGACAACACATACTCACCTTAAACTTAGATTTGAAACCTTAGATCTGAAACACCATATTTCTCCTCATCATCGACTGAATCACAAATTGAAGAGAGAGAGAGAAAGATGAAGCACCGGTGATCTCCGACGAAGGCAACGGCGGAGGTAGTGGCGATGTATGACGAAGGCAGCGACGGAGGTAAGTGTTACATCCGATGATGACGGCGGTGGCAACTTGTTGCCGGAGAATGCAGTGGGCGGCGATAGTGGTAGTGGGAGGCGTGAGGCATGAGGCGGCGTAGTGGTGGTGGGTGGCTAAGGAAGAAGATGAGAGGATATGGGGTAGAGAGAGAAAGTGTGTGTATGTGTCTATGGAGAATGAGAGAGAGAGAGAGAGAGAAAGAGAGAAAACTGATAAAGTAAGATTGGTTTTTTCATTTTTTTAAAAAAAGTTAAATATTATTTAACATTGAAAATTAATTAAGAGATAAAATGACAAAAATGCCCTCATGTGCAATGCACATGAGGGGACTTAACGGAACAAACTAACAGATTTCGTTAATAAGGACTATGACCGCAATAAAATGGTAGTTAAAGGACCAAGCTTGCAACTTTTTCAAAAAAAGGACTAAACTTGCAATTCGTGGTTAGTTAAAGGACCATTTATGAAATTAACTCTTTAAAAAAACTGAGAAATTAACTTACAATGTTTTGAAAATGGAAATATGGAATAATAAAATAAAGACTTAATTACATAAATGGTCCCTGTGGTTGTCACTGAATTTTAGTTTTAGTCCTTTAACTTTAAAAATTACAAAAATAGTCATTTTGTTTCACTTTTAGTCCTTTACGTTAATTGACGTTAAATCCTGCCGTTAAAAAACCCCATGTGACTTGCACATGAGGGTATATTAGTCTTTTTCTATGTTATCTTTGTTACCAAACGCTATTTCTTGCTTATGTCATTCATCTTCCCTTCAAAACAAAGACACATCTCTCTCCCCTCAATACTCTTTCATCCTCTCACCACTGGCAGACCTTTGATAACCACCCATCACCGCCATTTCACCATCGTAATCTTTCACATAACAACTGAACCGCCGTTACCACCATCTCATCGGAATTCCACAAGTCTTGACCGATCTGAATCGCACCATCTCACCAGATCTGAAGCACTATCACTGCCATCGCGCGCCAGATCTAAACCACCATCACCGCCATATCTTCTGAACTTCAAGAGTAACAACCGATTTGAACCACCATCTCATAATATTTGAACCATCATTACCGCCACGGCTACAACACCACGTCACCACCATAGATCTAGGATTTCAATGGCGACCATTACACCACCGACACCACCTCACCACCATTCTCGATCTGCTAGAGAACCCACAACACATATCTTCTAATTTTATAAGTGGCCGGAAATGAGGTTTTTGTTCTTCAATGAAGACGCCGTTAGTCGTCGGTATGTGGGAGCAGGTGATAAACAGGGATTTGTCAACGGCTACAGTCGTCGGTAGCTCGTTGAAACAAGCAGGCCCTTTAATGTCCACGTTTTACTGCAAAACAACATATTGATAAGTGATTCAGATTCAAAACCAAAAGTTTAATCCCGATTTGATTGTGATTGTGATTTTGTGCTGAAATGGGGGGTTTTCTTTCTTCATATCCCCTCCTACACGTCATTTCTACTCTTTCTTTGTGGATTGCTTGTATTTATTCAAAATTCAGGTTTAAAATTGTTTGGATCACGCAGTAGTCGTATAAATCTGCTTTTGATTTGTTGTTGGTTTAAGAATAATATGATAATTGATTTGTTATTATGGTCATCTTGATTTCTTGCTGATTTGCTCATTACATTTATTCATAGTTTAATTTATAATTATGATTATTTGATTTTGTATAATAATGATTAAAATTAAAGGTAATTAAATAGAAAAGATGTTTGGTAATAGGGATAGTGATTAAATTAACTAAAATGGCCTCATGTGCATGGCACACGAAGGTTTCTAACGGCAGAAGTTAACGTCAGTTAGCGTAAAGGACTAAAAGTGAAACAAATTGACAACCACAATGACCATTTTTGTAATTTTTAAAGTTAAATGACTAAAATTGAAATTAAGTGACAACCACTGGGACCATTTATGTAATTATCTCTAAAATAAATGAAAGAAAACAGAAAGTAGAGACGTTTCAATCAATCATAATAATTCATTTGGTCAAAACTAAAATCAGTTTTAACCATTTGATTCTTTGGTGTTTTGATGAGTTTTAAAGTATTCATGATGTTTGTATACATGTTATATAAAGTTTATATATGTTTTAGAAGTGTTTGGGATTGCAAACAGAGTTTGAAATGGGATTTTGTAAGTTTGAGTCGGCTGGAAAATTGGAGAAGATGATGCAGGGTACAACGCGACGCGACGCATCACTTTCTTGGACGCGACGCGTCCCCGTTATTTTGGCGGATTCCGTGAATTTGAATAGTGAAATCCGATGGTTTGAATCCCGGAACCCAAAATCCGACTCTAACAATCCGACAAGTGAAATCCGACCCTTGGGAATCCGGCACGAGAATCCAAGACTCAAAATCCGGAAGTTTTGAATTACGATTGATATGGAAATCCGACATTTGGGCCGACGCGACGCGTCAGATTGTAGGACGCGACGTGTCCTCGGTTTTTCAGGAATTCTTGTGTTTTGTTGTTGCTTTGATGATTGATTGATTAGTATGCCATCTTTTGAGTATCAAACTTTGTGTTTATGATTAATTGAGATATAAATATATGTGGACAGATATATTTATATATTCGAGACTGATTTCGTTGTTGCTGTGTTTTCAGGAAATACAAAGACTCGGTGACAATTGGTGTTTGTAAAAGGAGAAGTTGACCCTGCTATGATATATTTTGTTTGAAAAGAAACGAGCCAGTTTGTTTTTGTAACACCATGACAATTGTTGTTTTGTGGTTGTAAACAGATGATAATGTTTGTAATTATTTGTACTGTATGTACACTTGATAATTAAAATTCCGCAATGCGTTTAAAGAAAATGGCTTTGGTTTTCCGGTGTTACAGCTTTTTCACTCACAAAATCACATCAAGGGGGCTATTTAGATGATGTATGGGGTACCAATTGAATCACCCTTAATTAAATTGAAGAGAAGCCCGCATGATTTATTTCATGGCCCATGAATCTCCTCAATTAATTTGAATAAGCCGTCGGTTCTATATAAATATTAGGAGTTGAATCTTTCACTTATAAATTTGATCAATCTACCGAAGGTACAACACCTTTGAAATTTCCAATACCCAAATATATTGATGTTTCTTTCCTTTTGGACTTCTTGGTCCATAACACAAAAGAAATGGTAGCCGTATTTGTTTTTTTCTTTTCCGCTTCTCGGCCCATATGCAGAATACTCAAGGCCCGTTTGAATAGTCCAAACATAATATTATTGTGGCCCCTTTTGTCTAGTTGTCGTAGCTTTTTGAATCACCTCGTTTGTAACATCCTCAAATCGGGCCTATTCGTGCGCTCCATTTGGTAAGTGAATTTTTTTAAATGAAATAAATAAGAATATATTTATAAGTATTAATAGAAAATATACTATTGGTTAGTAAAAGAGGTTTGAAA
>JAUEJL010032640.1:0-21266 GCA_032274825.1 Drosophyllum lusitanicum | reverse complement strand
TCATCAATATAACCATGCAAAAATGCATTATTGACATCCAACTGATGCAAAGGCCAACTCTTGGCTGTAGCTAAAGCGATATCTTGGGAGAAATTTATTTAAAAATCGTTCTTGATACAAAAACTGCGAGAACCATTTATGACCACCGATAATGACAGTTCACCTAAACACAATTCACAGTTGGTTAAATATATACATAAATGACCAAAATACCCTAATTAATAAGTCATTAATAATGTTAGGCAAAAGATCGATAATGAAGCAAAAAATTTGATTTAATGACCGTTCTTATTTCGTTTACCTATCGAACAAATTAGAGGTTAAAAATGGGCATAATGACACATGCACTACAAGAAACGAAGGTTTTAATAGCGACATAGGTCGCTGTTAATACTTCTGATTGATAACTTTTGCGACGACATGTTTATAAAGAACTCTACTTATCGTAATAGAACATTGGGAAACGTTATAGCTATTTTATTGCTCTAATAATAAGCATGCCTTGTTTGCTTTGGCGAAATGATATATTAATATGGCTTTAGTTTCTTATTGTATTTATGCCTACAATAATTAATTACTCAACGATTAAAACATGCTATATAATATAAAAATCTCTGCAGGTGCATGATTTTTGTTTCATAATATTTTAATTAAAGTTTAAAATCCTAATGACAAGTTATGTATTCTTCATAAATTATACTCACATTTTACGTATATATTTGTATAAATCATTCATATTTTGTGTAGAAAGTATAGCTTGCACAGACGAAAACATGCAAAAGAAGATCGAGTAGTCGAGTACCAATAAAATTATATATATATATATATATATATATATGGTTTGTTTTGTATATATATAATCAAGGACGGTTAGGGTTTCTTGGTCGTCTGTACCATGCATGTGCATGGAGTAAGCTTTTACTTTGTACTATCTTTCACGTCAGTATATATGTCTACTTTTTATAATCGTACAAGCTCGTTTTTTTTCTTTTTTGTATTTTAATTTTGGATTCTTCGGTAAAAACATATAGGAGTACTGTATTATTAGATCATGCGTTATGGTCCTCTATTCCGTTTGCTCTTTCCTTTAGTCACATTAGCATTATTATTTCCCCTTTTAATTTCTACCCACTCAAGTCTCAACTACATTATATCTATCCTTTTATATATCATCTCCTACCTCTTCTCTTATGAAATGCGGAAATGTATTTGGTAGTAATCTCACTCTCTTGATTAACAACGATTACAAAAGAAGGTTTCTATACAGAAAAACGACATCATAACTAAGCTAACAGAATAATATATAACAAACTAATGTCTAAACTATTGAGAAAATACAAAACTAGTCCCTGAACTCTTGTAATATTCCATATCCCCCCTCAAGATGGAGGTTGTTGAAGACCCATTTTGACACAAAGAATAGAATGTTGAGCATGCCCTAAGGCTTTTAATTTGTCATAATATCAGCTATCTGGTCTTTAGAAGTTATGTGAGCAGTTTGAAGGAAGCCAGATTGTACATGATCTCTAGTGAAGTGACAATCTATCTCCAAATGTTTTGTCCGCTCATGAAAACAAGGATTGGCAGCTATCATTTGTGCAGATTTGTTATCACAAAAAAGTGTAACAGGCTGTTTAATGGGTACACCCAAATCTTTTAAAAGATAACTCAACCACAATAATTCACTTGTGGTAGCTGCCATGCTTCTATATTCAGCTTCTGTAGATGATCTTGAAACAGTAGCTTGTTTCTTTGTTTTCCAAGATACCAAAGAATGACCAAGAAAAACACAAAACCCAGTAAGAGATCTTCTAGTCATTAAACATAATGCCCAATCAGCATCTGAGAATCCAGTTAAAGTGAGATCAGATTGAATAGGATAGAATAATCCTTGTGAAATTGACCCCTTTAAGTATTTTAGCAAATGAGTGGCAGCTTGCATATGAGGTTCCTTAGGAGCTAATACAAACTGGCTTAAGTGATGCACAACATATGAAATATCTGGCCTTGTCATGGTTGGATATAAAAGCCTTCCTACTAACCTTCTATAAGTATCCGGAGAAGATAATGACTCACCAATATCCAAGGATAATTTTAAATGTTGTGGAAGTGGAGTAGTAGTAGGCTTAGCAGCTGTAAGACCAGAATCAGTGAGCAAATCAAGAATGTATTTCCTTTGATTGAGATAAGTTCCTTGATTACCTCTATATATCTCAATACCAAGAAAGTATTTTGCCAATCCTAAATCTTTGATTGTAAATTTGTTATCAAGTGCTTGTTTGACTTGTATGATGTAAGTTTCATTTGTTCCAGTGATCAAAACATCATCCACATATACTAACACAGCAGTAAAATCTTGTGCAGTAGTCTTTGTGAATAAAGAGTAATCATGTTTGGATTGAATGAATCCCAAAGAGATTAAAAATTTGGAAAACTCTTGATTCCACTGCCTTGAAGCTTGTTTTAGACCATAAAGAGATCTATTAAGCTTGCATACTTGACCTGAATTAGCTTTATTATATCCTTCCGGAGGCTTCATGTAAATGTCCTCATCAATATAACCATGCAAAAATGCATTATTGACATCCAACTGATGCAAAGGCCAACTCTTGGCTGTAGCTAAAGCAATAACAACTCTAACAGTGGCCAATTTAGCAACAGGTGAAAAAGTATGTTTATAATCCAATCCTTCCTGTTGACTAAAGCCTTTGATAACAAGTCTAGCTTTTAATTTGTCAATAGTACCATCAGGTTTGAATTTGGTCTTGTAAACCCATTTGGATGAAATAGCCTTATGTCCTTTTGGTAATTCAGTGAGAGACCATGTATCATTCTGTTCTAAAGCATCTAATTCCCTTTGCATTGCTTCAACCCATCCCTTATCTTGAGAAGCTTGAGAATAAGAAGAGGGATCTTGAACACCAAAAATATTGGCTAGAAAAGCTACATGCTCCTTTGGTATAGAATCAAAATTTTCAGAATGAAACAAAGGATATATAGTAGCTGTTGAAGCATGAGATGTAGGAACCACATAGTCTTGTAACCAATTAGGCCTAGAAGTATTTCTTGTAGATCTTCTCAAAGGAACAAAGGAATCTGTCTGTTCAGAAGAATCTGTTGAAGTTGAGGCCTCTTGAATACGAATTGAATTATCACTTTCTAACTTAGTGGCAAAGGATGGATAATCAAAGGGTTTATGGAAATTGGATGTATTAGATGAAATATCTTTGAAAGAAAAAATATCCTCATGAAATACATCTCTACTAAGAAAAAATTCCTTAGTTTGTAAATCATAGACTTTGTAACCCTTTTGATTAGGTGGATATCCCATGAAAACACATCTAATAGCCTTGGCTAAAAACTTATCCTTTTGATTGGGATTGTTAACAGTAGCATAACATAAACAACCAAAAGTTTTGAGATGTGAGTAATCTGGAATCTTCTTGTATAACAGCTCAAAAGGTGATTTCCAAGACAATATTTTCATAGGCATCTTATTTATGAGAAATGTAGATGCTAGAAGACATTCACCCCAGAACTTAACAGGTAACCCAGCATGTATCCTTAAAGCTCTTGCTGTTTCTAACAAGTGTCTATGTTTTCTCTCCACTACCCCATTTTGTTGAGGGGTATAAGGCATGGATCTTTGATGAATAATACCCTTTGAGGACATAAATGCCAAACATTCTTTATTGACAATTTCAGTACCATTATCTGATCTTACAAACTTAATATTAGTTTGAAAATGATTTTCAACATATGATACAAAGTTTGTAAAAACAGGAAGCACTTGATCTTTTGTATGTATTAGATAAGTCCAAGTTGCTCTTGTTTTGTCATCAACTATGGTGAAAAAATAATGAGCACCATTTGAAGCTGGTAGTTTATAAGGGCCCCAAAGATCAACATGCAAAAGTTCAAAGGGGTAAGAGGAAGAAGATACACTTCTTGGAAAAGGAAGTCTGTGATGCTTAGCTATCATACAACTATCACAATAAAATTTTGAAGCATCAAAATGTTTACAATCAGGAATGTGAACTAGCTTGGATACAGAAGTATGTCCAAGTCTAGCATGAAAAGTGTTGAGATCAAGATCATGCTTAGGCATTACAAAATTTCCATAAGCATTTTTATTGAAACTAGCAAAAGGAAATGTAGAAACATGAGAAGTACTGAAATCAGAAACAACTTTTGTGAACTCTGTAGAATCAGATATGGGTCTGCAGATGTACAGTGAGTTAGAACCTTTGCCCACAAGCACAATTTGATTAGTCAAAAGGTCCTGGAAAACAAAAGCATCAGGAAAAAATTGAGCCATAAGACTCTGAGTTTTAATTATCTTTCCAACAGATAACAGATTGACTTGAAAATCAGGTACATAGAGTACATCTGATAGAATTAAATGAGGAGTCAATTGTATTTGACCCACTGTATGGACATTCTTTACTCTACCATCAGGTAGATAAATCTTAATGGGCTCAAGAAGTTTTTAAGTGGAAATGAACAATTTGAAATGAGGTGTCATGTGATCTGAGGCTCCTGTGTCAACTATCCAATCGGATTTCACATTCATTTTAGGATGACAAAACAAAGCAAATGAAGAGGTATAACATGAAAGAATACCTGCATGATGAATACCATCATTTACTGCTTTGCCTTTGAACATTTTCATCATTTCTTGACAAACAGCAGCAACCAATTTTTGATCCACACTCGCATTTTCATGACTTGATTCAAAAGGTGTTTCTAAAATACCATCATCCAGAACATTGGTTGCAATTCTTGTTGGTTTCTTATTCTTTTTACTTTTATACCAATCTGGATATCCAAGTCTTTCAAAACACTGATCAAATAAATGCCCTTCTTGTTTACAGTGAGTACAAAACTTCTTACCATCAACTCCTTTATTGTCCTTTTTGGAATTGTAGTTTGCCTTGTTATTGAGATTTGCAAAGAATGCAGTTGGTTCAAGTACATGATGTGTAACTTGTTTTTGTTTCTCCACTTGTTGAACAATATAATAAGCTTTGTTCACAGAGGGAAGTGGATCTGTTGAAAGAATCTGACTCTTTACAGATTCATATTCATCATTTAATTTCATAAGAAATTGTATCAGTTTGGATCTACTGTCCATTTCAATGAATTTGTCAATGATACCACAAGAGCATTCATTCAATTTCCCACAGCTACATGTAGGTATGCCATTTAGGTTTTGCAATTCATCCCAACATCTTTTTAATTTGTTGAAATAAGAAGCAACGCTAAGATTACCTTGCGTAATTTTGCTTAATTCTCGTTCAAGATGATATATCAGCGGACCATTGCTTTGACCATACCTTTCTGTGATTTCCTTCCACAGCTCAAAAGCCGATTGAGCATATAAGAAAGCATCAGATAATTCCGTCACCATTGAATTCAAGATCCAACATGTTACCATGTAATCACATCGAATCCATCGCTGCATGTTTGCATCCTCAGTTGGCTTTGTAAGAGTACCATCGATGAAACCTAATTTGAGTTTAGCACCTAAGGCCATCTTGATATTACGACTCCAGCCATGAAAATTGCTTCCATTAAAGGGCGTATTGGTTAAAACCATACCAGGATGATCAGAATTTGCAATCGCGAGTGGATCATTGATCGAATTTGTATTGTTAGGCGGAAGAGGAGGATCGTTTGCCATGAATCAAAACGAGGAAGAGAAACAGAGATCGAATCAATTCAGAAGAGCCGTAGCTCTGATACCATATGAAATGCGGAAAATATATTTGGTTGTAATCTTACTCTCTTGATTAACAACGATTACAAAGAAGGTTTATATACAGAAAAACGACATCATAACTAAGCTATCAGAATAATAACAAACTAATGTCTAAACTATTGAGAAAATACAAAACTAGTCCCTGAACTCTTGTAATATTCCATAGTAACCTGCCATCGGGTAGCCTCTGATGCGGATGGTCTAATATGTATAGTAGGTAAAATATGAGTACTTTCTGGTTTGAATCATGAATAATGTATAAGTGACGTGACGCTCATATAATATTAAGCATTAGAAACATAGAAGTGACTTGATACTCCCCATGCTCTTATGGTGATTGGATAGATATGTAAGAGGAGGGGGGGTTGAAGAGGCGGTATCGATCGAATGCCTAGGAGGATATACCGAGAGATTACCGCAAACACTCCACAATGCCTAACAGATCTTTTCTTTCGTCCTTTGTAACACTACCACCAGTCCACCATACCGGACAGCCAGATCTACTTCCAACAAAAGCCCACGATGGAAGGCCCGCATCACAACTAACATTTTCCTTCACAACTAACAAACTTTAAATAATAATTAAATAAATTAAAATACAAATTATGCCTCATTTGAATATATATATCACATGTACATCACCAAACAAAATACAAAAATAATAATTTAATTGTACAATCGTTTAAAAGAAACGTGGTCTTATCACCATCTCTATCATTGACGGCTTAACGACTCCAATATATGAATTGACCCGTTGAACGCCCGCCGGACCAAATCAGAATCAGCGACCTTTTTTCGGAACCTTACTTGTCCGAACCCGGTTCAATATAGCCGTCTTCACGTTCTTCCAAAACCCGGTCCTCCTAGCTCGCCCTCTTATCGACCCCACCCGACCCATACAAGAAACCCTCGGCGACCTCGGTTCGTTCACCTGCGGACCGGAACCCTTACCAGGTACAGACCGGTTCTTAAACAACCGGATGTTATTATCTTGTCGGTCGTGCTGTCGAGACTTCCCGTCCGAGCTATGAGCCGGTTTTTGTCTGAACCCGATTATCGTTGCTTGTGCCGGTTTATGGTTAAACGAAACGGACCGCTGAGACGAGCGAGTTTGATTCGAATCGAAGTTTCTCGAAGACGCAACCAATTTCACCGACGTTTTTCGTTCGATGAACGTGTGGTGGTTCAACCAATCGGTTACCCTGTTGTTGCTGACCCAAAACGAGTCCGGCGGGTTATTGTCGGAAACACCACCGGCGACGGGTTCGGTGTCGGAGTTGATCTCGTCGTGATCGAATTCATCGGGAAATTGGGGGTTATCACCGGTGTCGTGATCATGAGAAGTGTCGCCTGGGGAAACTGAATTCATATCGAGATCATGATCGTGATCATTGGTGGTGGCGGGAATCGAATTGATGATTAGGGTTTTTGAATGCATGTAAATTTGGAGTGTTTGCGTGCGTTGACAGACAGGGTTTGAGGTACGGTGGGAAGAAAAGGATAGAAGAAGAACATTTATGTGAAAAGGGGTTTGGTCTGATCAGAAAGAAACAAAAAAACTAATATATTAATTTTCGGATTAGGTAACAATAGTTAACGGCAAATTACTTAGTTAATATATTTTTCAACGATTAAATAATAAAATAATAAAATTATCCTTCATTAAACATACATATGAGTGTTGTAGTATACATCCTTTTTTCATAGTTTAAAGGGCAAAGGATATATGCTGCTAGCGGCATCTAAGTTAAGTGTTGTCACACTCACATACCTTTTGAATGAACAAGTATTGAACTAACAAAATTACCCTTTATTAAACAAGTATGCAAGAGCGACAACACCTAACTTAGGTACTACATCAGCACATATCATTTTCCCATAGTTTAAAGGGTAAAGGATATATGCCGCTAGCTACACTTAAGTTAAATGCTGTCACACTCACATATCTCTTTAACGAGGAAATATCGAAATGATAAAATTATCCTTCATAAAACGAGTCTGACAATACGTAATTTAGGAGCTACAACAACATACATCTTATTCCCATAGTTTAAAGTGCAAAGAATATACTGCTAGAAACACTTAAGTTATATACTGTCAGCCTATCGTGCTCACATACCTCTTTAATGAACAAATATTGAAAATGACAAAATTACTTCTCATCAAACAGATATGTGCGAGTTGTAGCACCTAAACTTAGGTGATTAAATGCTTATAAAAAATTACGGCCTTATCGGTACGTTCATTATGGGTATGCATAAATAATAATTTATAGTTGATATCAAAACTCTTCTATTTTTAGGAAGATGATTAAGATATTACACATTTACACGTAATACACGCTTTAAAGATAATTCGTTGTATTTCAGTATTGATGGTTAAAGTATCGCTCTTCTTTATATGATTTATTAAAAAGCTCAAATTTTTTATAAAATAAGAAGTTCAATCACCAAATGGCTTGTAACCTAAAGGTACCAAGGTGTTGAAAAGATTTATCCTATGCTCATGGGATTTAGCCTACTGTGGACAAAAGGGTGTAATTTAGGAGTATGTTTAAAATATGCATGTATTATGTTGTTAAAAAAGCAGTTCAATTTTTTTTACACCTAGCATAATTATTTAAGCAATCATTAGAGTCCTTGAGGATACAGGTGAGCCATTTCCAAGGCTTCAAAGATTCAATCGCCGTCCCTAGGCTACTAGTGAACCATCCAACGGTGGTAACTTATACAGAATCCCAAAGGTCTACGGAGAAGAGCGTAGGGTTTTAGTGGAGGTGAATGCTCAGGTGACAGTTGAAGTCGTTGGTAGAGATTGTTTGTGTGTTTTCTTGATGTGTTCTGTGATGTGAATGCTATAAAGAATCATAAGGGTTGGCCGAAGAGAAAAGTTTTGCTGCTAGGTAAATTTGATCTTAGTCTTGATTCTTATCTCAATTAAATTAAAGTAATTAGATTAAAATACGACAATTAAATAATAATTAATCACCAATCATGTTAACCTTTGTTAATGATAATTTTTAGGTTTTCAGGTCTTCGATTACCTAACTAACACAAATCATGTAGATTTTAACCCAATTATAATTTTAAAAAATTACCCAAAAAGAACTCTTTTATAGAAAATGCAATTATACAACCTACAGTTCCTAATAATAACAAGCTATCAAATAAAAAAAATAATCAATAAATTTAAAAAAAGATATCATTGTGCAATATAACAAAAAAATGTGTGATACTTGAATTATATATAAATTATGAATCATAAAATTACCACTATGTGAATTATAATCGACCCGTATTTAGAAGATAACTATTAAACCCTAACAAGACAATCATTATATAAGAAACTATCAAACTAAGACGTAAATAAATGAAGATAGAATACATTTTGATAATTCAGTTGCACACAGATAAAACATACTTTAATTTGAATAAATTATGAAAGGGTATTTGAACAAACAATATCAGTTTTTTTAAAGTGATCCATAAGGGTTTTAAATTAGTGAACAACGCATCGTAATTTAAAAAGCTAAATAATTATGAATTAGAAATTAAATAATCGCAATTAGGCATTTGGAGATTGTGTCACTGTTTAGCAGAATTGTTATTTAAAATTTTGGTGGGTCTAAGAGTGGGTCAAAATAACATTGATGGACATGGACTAAAGGAAAAGGTCAAATATGCTTCAAAGAAGACCTAAATTCGGGGTCGGCCATGATCCACCTTCATATTTTTGGTTATATTATCTTCTTTTTCTTAGAACTTTCAATCTTCCAACCTCACCTTTTCTTTTATTTTTTATTTATATTTTTATAATTACATCTATTTCAAACTAAAATAAATATAACAATAGATTAAAAATTAAAATTGTAAATTAAAAAAATTAAACTTATATAAAGATTATACTAATAATTACTAAATGTATGTATTTGTATAGTGTTTACTAACAGTAGAATAACTGAATTGATATGAAAAAAAAAAGTAAAAAACCCACACGACCTTGTGGGGCCGTGGGGACACTGTATCCGTTCATATATAGGGTTGTAATCTATGCATTTTTTGTGTTTATAACTCGATATATGCATTTGTAATTTTTATTGGTTACTACTCTTACTTTTTCTATTTTGTATGTAGTTAGAGATGAGCAAAAATATCGTTTGGCCCGAATTATAATGGTGTTGAACCGGACCGATTTATACTTTTTCGGATTGGTTCTTGTTTCTTATATTTTCCTTATTTTGGTTTTTGGTCCCTACGAGTTTGTTTTTTTACTCGGAACCGGGCCTGAATTTGAAAAGGAATTGAAATGAAAAACCGGGATTGGAACCAATTAGTATATTTAGGTTCCGTTCTCGGTCCTAACTTTTGGGCTTTTTCGGTTTCGGTTTCGATTCGAGCTAGTTTTGAAACCGAACTCATCCCTATATGTAGTTTACTAAATTTAACTAGATATGTTATGGGTTTTTTAATAGATTAAAAGGTAAAAAATAACACCCTTCATGTATGTATTTGTAGGTATAAAATATTAAATTAAATAATACGGATCAGGGCCTGCCTTGGGCTTGGGCCACTAGGGCAGCCGCCCAGGGCCCACCAATTTTAGGGGCCCATTTTCAAAAACTTAGCCTATATATATGTATGTATAAGCCCACTAGAATTAAAGGTAAGCTCATTGAATATCAAAAGGGGACAACCCAAAAAGGTATGTATGCTACTATGCTCTCCCTTTTGTTCTGCTTGAAATTAAATTAGGAATTGGGAACGGCAGAAGTTACAGGGGAAACGTAAATGGCAGTCGGCTATGGAGAAGTGGAAACGATAGTTCCCCTAGTAGGGAAACGCAACGGTAGTTGGCTACCTTCATTCTCGATTCTTGATTTTGCCTCTTCATCTCTAGTTCTCCATTATCTCTTCCTCTTCAATCTTCATCTAATCATCTCCTTCAGTCCTACTCGAGTCCCTTCCCTCTCTTGTCTCTCGACAATTGACTATCGAGTGTCGACAATCACAAAGGTGCAAAACCAAATCGTGAAATCGAGAACAACAAGAAGTCAGAAGTGACAAGAAGTCGAGAACACAAATACACAATCGCAGATGGCAGATTCGCAAAAAATCAGAATCAAGAACACAATGAAGATTTGACATCGATGGTAGATGGAGGATTCTCAAGAAATAAGAAATCGATGACAGATCAAAAATATAGTAAGGTTCTTCTTTTTTATTCTTGATTCTTTAGTTGTTCTTCAATTTTAATACAATAATGTTCTTTTTTATTCTTTAGTTAGTTCTTCAGATGAAAAATCAAAAATTTTGTTCGAGTACTTGCCTAATCTTGAATTTTTTGTTTGTCTATTTGCCTAATTTTGATTGAGTACTTGCCTAACCTTGAGTCTTAAGTGTACGTGAATGTGATTCTTGAATTTTTCGTTTGCCTAGCTATTTGCCTAATTTTTTGCTTCAACTGCTTGAGTACTTGCCTAATCTTATGCTTCAATTGCTTGATTATTGAATATATGTTTGTGACATTTACTTAGTTTAAAAAATTACTTCAGAGGGACCCCTTTTAAGATTCAGCCCGGGACCCAAAAATTGATTGGGCCCTAATACGGGTTTGATGCATGCATCGATTGTTCCTTTGCTAAAGTATTAAACATTATTAGTTATACAAAATATATTAAATATTAGACAATTGTACGTTACTTCATTTTCTTTAAATTCTTTACGATATATATAAATTAAGAAACGTAAAGAAACCATATTGGCATTTGGAGTGAGGTGGCATCCAAAGAGCACATGCATGATATATTGTTACGTGTCAAGACACGGTGGTATGCAAGGACACGTGTCCTGTTCTGGGAAGCAGCCACTTTCCTATATAATGCACACAGTGGTCTCTTTCCACTTGTATTACATCTTGCGATCAAATCTCAAAATGGGAAAAGGCTTGTTTGTGTTTATGTTGGTGCTTGCTCTCTTTGCTTCAGGTACGTATGGTTTCTTTTTAAACACCGGTTAAAAAGCAATAGTTTGAACGTATAGCTGAGTTAGTTAGCTAGATGAAAGAAGTTGTACTACTGTAGTATCCTGGTCTGTTCTTGATCTATAGGTGAAACATGCATGTGTCTGATTAACTTCTGGGCTCTGGCGTAATTGGGGAGTACTAAGTACTAGTGTCACTGTTACAGTCTTAGTAAACTTAATAAACTAAGTACGTACGTACTAGATATGTGAGATTAATTCACATGCATAAAAATGCGCGCAGATCTAGAGACGATGGTGAAAATGACGGAAGCGAAGATGTGTCAAACGACGGGCCATACGCTAAGTTGTGTAAACGATTCGACGTGTAATAGCTCGTGTGAAAAGGACGGGTTTGCGGAAGGCAAATGTGATGGTATACGCCGTCGTTGTACTTGCTACAAGCAATGTTAAGTACTTAAGTCATGTATAATTAACTAGTTTCGCTATATATGTATACCGACTTTTATGTACGTATTACTATAAATAAAGTATGACACTTGCAGCAAATTAAATGGGCTTATCTTAAACAAACGGATGTTATTATCTTGCTGGTCGTGCTGTCGAGACTTCCCGTCCGAGCTATGAGCCGGTTTTTGTCTGAACCTGATTGTCGTCGCTTGTGCCGGTTTATGGTTAAAAGAAACGGGCAGCTGAGAGAAGCGAGTTTGATTTGAATCGAACTCAACTAATGATATCAACTTTTTCATAATCTCTTAATCCCTCTTTCTATAATAGAAATCAATTCCCTTAACTAAACCTCCTTCAAATGGCCTAGTGATTTATAACTAAAAAATCCATAATTAATTCTTAATTGAATCTTTGAAGATTTCATACTATGGTCTCGATCAGTGATTCTTTATTACAACATAGTCACCTAATCCCAAAACTTGCTTTCGCTCACACTACGTAGTGAACTCACTAATCCTTTTTCAATTGCTCAAGTGTTTTGTAAACACTATAAGTCAATTCGTTAAAGGATAAACAACCTTTTAACTTCATGGCATTCTTTGTCAAGAATAAAAGCATAACCACCCTTATCTCAGTTGAATACATCAATTAAGAAGTATAAACATAAACATAAATGATCATCTTTCCTAATGATTCCTCAAGGTAAATTAATTCCAAAGTCTCTAACCATAATTATAGATACATGGATCTCATGTCTCAATATGACAATAATTTCATCTTAATCTTTAAGTCTAAAGGAGTAATTTATCTCACAAGAAATTATAAAATAACAAATCTTAGTCAGATGGTCATTTATGACCACATCATGTCATAAACCCAAGAAGTCTTTTGGCATCTTTGCCACATGTCATAGTAATTAAACTCACTTCTAATCGGGTATATCCATCAATTGGAAAGTTACCATATAAACCATTGTACTTCACAAAACTTAAATATTCAAAGGATTATACCTTAATTTAATAGCTATTCTTACATTAATATCAATAATCAATGCACTAGTTTCAAATCCCTGCATATGATTTACATAATCCATATCATGTCTTAATATCCATATCAATCCAAAAGCAATATAAAGCACATTTATCGTCTTCAAAATGATCCCATCTACAACACAAGCTCTGTTTAAGGACTTTATCCTGTAAGGTCTCTTGTTGTGCACCTCTAAGTCGCCTCATAAGGTCCAAAACAAATTTAGGTCTAAAGGACCCGCAATAGAACTATTAGGACTTTAACCGGCGACTTCAAACTTAGTTCACAAAATCAACCTCAAAATCAATAGAACTATTAGGTCTAAATTAAAGGACCTGCACTGCCTAAATCCGACCCAAAATTAACCTCAAGTTGTTTCTACTCAATTCCAGTGTTTGTATACATTAAAGGGTACTAACAAGAGTCCATAAAAACATAAATTACTTACTTTAACAACCAACTCAAGATTTAGGACCAATTTATCCATTTTGACTCATTTGAACAAATTTAACGAATTCATCCAAACTAACACTTATAATCCATAATTTGAGTTCCTTACAACTTGTAGATGTTGTAGGAACAGATTGGAGCATTAAAAATCAATTCTTGATGGCCAATTCAAAATTGACCCATTTGCCCTAAAACTCAAATCCATAAGAACATGAAGAAAACACTTACAAGGATGAAGAAGAAGATGAAGATGGAACTAGAGCAGATTATAACCCTTAATTTGTTGCTGGAATTGAAGGAAAGTTGCCTTTGGATTGCTTCTTCAAAGTCAAGAACAAGAGAGTGAGGTGTGTGTGTTTATGTCTCTGCCAAAGAAAAAGGAAAGAACCGACTTGGGGTTTAAATTATCCACAAGTGGGTATCTCGTTTCCCTATTCAACTTACAACTTAATACCCGTTTACCCGTTTCAACTTACGGGGATATTTTTGGAATCATTACCTAAAACCGTTTAATATTTTATTAATTTTATTTATTTTCATTATTATTTTTATATATCCATTTTACAACTAAATTTCATAATATATATATATATATATATATATTAATAACTAGAATATTTTAATTAATTATTTAAAATAACTACATACCGAATTCGCGCATGACTAGGCCCAATTTGAGGATGTTACATATCCACCCTCCTTAAGAGGATTTCGTCCTTGGAATCTGTTCAGCTGCGAACAAGTGAGGGTATTAAGCCTTCATTTCATCCTTCACTTCCCAAGTCAAGTTAGGACCCAAATTGTGCTTCCATTTCACAAGAACCAACTTGATCATCTTTTTAAGCAGCTTTTTGATTTTGGTGTTTAGAATTTCAACGAGTTCCTTTACAACACGTTTAGCTGAATCAACTTTTAATTCTTGTAGAGGTAGGATTTGATCATATTCAACTTTGCACTTTCTCAGATAGCACACATTGAAAGTGTTAGGAATACTGGACAATTCAGGTGGTAGCTCAAGTGATACTGTCTGGTCATTAACTCTTTGCAGAATTTTGAATGGACCAATGTACCGTGGGCTTAACTTACCCTTACGACCAAATCGAATCATCCAGTTCCATGGTGAAACCTTCAAGAACACACGGTCACCTACTTCAAAGATAAAGGGTCGATGTTTAGGATCTGCGTACATCTTTTGTCTATCGCGTGCAGCTTTCAATTTCTCGCGTGCTATCTTTACTTTGTCAGCAGTCATTTGAACAATATCAGGAACTGCATATTGTTTCTTTCCAGGTTCTAAGCAACAGGTAGGAGTACGGCATCGCCTACTGTACACCATTTCATAAGGTGGCATGCCTATACTCGAGTGATAAGAGTTATTATAGGGAAATTCAATCAAGAGTAGGTGAGAATCCCAAGAGCCACCAAATTCAAGTATACAAGCATGAAGCATATCTTGAATAGTCCTTTCGGACTGACCGTCGGTTTGAGTATGATATGCTGCGCTTAGATTAACCCGTGTACCAAGCTCGCGTTGAAGACTATTCTAGAAATTAGATGTGAATTGTGCATCCCGATCTAAAACAATAGATAAAGGAATACCATGACGAGATACTACCTTATTAATATAGAGTTGGGCCAAACGGTTCATAGGTGCAGATTCATTAGTCGCGAGAAAATGAGCACTTTTGGTAAGACGATCAACAACAACCTAGATCATGTCGTGCCCCTTAGAAGTCCGGAGTAACTTGGTTACAAAATCCATGGTAATATGATCCCATTTCCACTCCGGGATCTCTAACTGCTGCAAATTACCATACGGCTTCTGGTGTTCAGTTTTAACTTGTGCTCGGATCTGGCATTTTTCTACAAAGGAAGCTATGTGACGCTTCAGTGTAGGCCACCAATACAAAGCTTTCAAGTTTTAGTACATCTTGGTGCTTCCGGGATGAACAGACAATCTTGATTTATGCGCCTCTTATAGGATTGTCTATCGATTACCACCAAGATTTGGTACCCAGATTTGGGATCGAAATGTCTTAAAACCCCGGCTATCTTCTTCTAATTGCTTTGACAATTTAGTCATTATCTCAGCTTTTAGGTTAAATTCTTGCAATGCTTCATGTTGTGCTTTCTTAAGCTAAGCAATAATATTAGATACTACAGCGAGTTTCATAAATTTAACAGCTCAAAAAGAGTTTTTCCGACTCAATGCATCAGCTACAACATTCGCCTTCCCGAGATGATACTTGATTTCACTGTCATAGTCTTTAATCAACTCTAACCAGTGCCGTTGTCTCATGTTAAGTTCTTTTTGCTTGAACACATATTGTAGACTTTTATGTTCTGTGCATACTACACATTTAGTGCCATATAGGTAATGTTAGCATAACTTCAAAGCAAATACCACTACTGCAAGTTCTAGATCATGGGTTGGGTAATTCCTTTCATGTGGCTTCAATTGACGCAAGGCGTATGCAATCACCTTATCTCGTTGCATCAGAACGCAACCTAGACCTGCATATGAAGCATCACAGTAGACAATAAAGTCTTCCGACCCCTTAGGCAATGTTAGAATAGAAGCTTGACATAACAATTGCTTCAAGGTTTGAAATGCCTTTTCTTGTTCATCGATCCATATATAAGCAACATCCTTGTGGGTCAATATAGTCAATGGACCTGCAAGTTTGGAAAAGTTTGGAATGAACCATCTATAATAGCCAACAAGACCCAAGAAACTCTTAATCTCCGAAGGATTCTGAGGAGTTTCCCAACTCATAACATCTTCTATCTTTGTTGGGTCAACTTTAACACCTTTATTGAAGATAAAATGACCCAGAAAATGCACCTCCTTAAGCCAGAACTCACATTTAGAAAATTTTGCATAGAGTTGTTCTCACTTAAGAGTTTCCAAAATTAGGAGGAGGTGTTGCTCGTGCTCCACTTCTGTTTTGGAATATATGAGGATATCATTGATGAATACGATCACAAATTTATCAAGAAAAGGACGACATACGGAATTCATCAGATTCATAAAAATAGCAAGAGCATTGGTTAAGCCGAATGGCATCACCAAGAATTCATAGTGCCCGTATCGAAGTTGCTACTTTCTGTGATAAATGGCAACTACTAGTTATTTCAGTTAAAAATCCTATTAAAGTGGAAGTTGCTAATGGTAGCCAAGTCTTTGTTACTTCAAATGTATCTCAAGTTTCCATTGCTATCGACGGACATTGTTTTACTATTTCTCTAATCCTCATGCCTATTGTTGGCTTTGATATTGTTATTGGCATGGATTGGCTCATTAGTCAAAATACCAAAATCTTGTGTTCTAAGAAGTTGATTAAAATTCCTTTACTGGACGGTTTCTATGCTATGGCATGAGGAGAAATGGCAACTACCAGACGGTTTCTATGCTATGGTACGGGCACTATGAATTCTTGGTGGTGCCATTCGGCTTAACCAATGCTCCTGCTATTTTTATGGATATGATGAATCGCGTATGTCGTCCTTTTCTTGATAATTTTTTTTATCGTATTCATTGATGATATCCTCATATATTTCAAAACAAAAGTGGAGCACGAGAAACATCTCCACCTAATTTTGGAAACTCTTAAGCAAGAACAACTCTATGCAAAATTTTCTAAATGCGAGTTTTGGCTTAAGGAGGTGAATTTTCTGGGTCATGTCATTTACAGTGAAGGCGTTAAAGATGACCCAACGAAGATAGAAGCTGTTATGAATTATGAAACTCCTCAGAATCCTTCAGAGATTAAGAGTTTATTGGGTCTTGCTGGCTATTATAGACAGTTTATTGGGTCTTGCTGGCTATTATAGACAGTTTATTGGGTCTTGCTGGCTATTATAGACAGTTTATTCAGAACTTTCTAAACTTGCAGGTTCGTTAACTAAATTGACCCACAAGGATGTTGCTTATATATGGACCGAGGAACAAGAAAAAACATTTCAGACGCTAAAGCAATTGTTATGTCAAGCTCCTATTCTGACATTGCTTAATGGGTTGGAAGACTTTATTATCTTCTGTGATGCTTCATATGCAGGTCTAGGTTACTTTCTGATGCAATGAGACAAGGTGATTGCATATGCCTCGCGTCAATTGAAGCCACATGAAAGGAATTACCCAACCCATTATCTAGAACTTGCAACTGTGGTATTTGCTTTGAAGTTGTGGCATCATTACCTATATGGAACTAAATGTGTAGCATGCACGGATCATAAAAGTCTACAGTATATGTACGCAAAAAGAACTATATATGAGACAACTGCGCTGGTTAGAGTTGATTAAAGACTACGACTGAGAAATCAAGTATCATCTCGGGAAGGCGAATATTGTAGCTGATGCATTGAGTCGGAAAAACTCTCCTGGAGTAGTTAGATTCATGAAACTCACTGTAGTATCTGATATTATTGCTCAGCTTAAGGAAGCACAACATGAAGCATTGCATGAAGTTAACCTAAAAGCCGAGACAATGACTAAATTGTCTCGGAGTTTGAAGACATTTCGAACCCGAATCTGGGTACCAAATCTTGATGGTAATCGAGAGAATCCTACATGAGGTGCATAAATCAAGATTGTCTATTCATCCCGGAAGCACCAAGATGTACCAAGACTTGAAAGCTTTGTATTGGTGTCCTACACTGAAGCGTGACATAGCTTCATTTGTAGAGAAATTCCAAATCCGGGCCCAAGTTAAAACTAAACACCAGAAGCTGTATACATCAACCACACCGGTGGGTAAGCGGATACATCAACCGCACCGGTGGGTAAGCGGATAGCGGTCCACCATTGCGTTATCGGGGAACTCATCCCTTTGGGATCAGCTGGAACTGAGAGCCCATCATCAATGAGTTGAGGGATGGAGGTACTATAGAACCAAAGATTCGCGATTGACGAATCATTGTTCATCATAGCTGATGGCACAAGGCCCCAACCAGATCCAGACTCAGCTGGCCCCAAACAACTTTAACAAAGTGCCAGCACAACACATTTGGCTTACTCAAGCCATCACATAAAAAAGTTGTCCTACTTAAGCCCAAAGCATGCATATAACACAGTTGGCGTACTCAAGCCTATAACATGGTTGAATATCAAATCATAACACATCACAATTCAACAATACATAATCAACAACTCAACCTTTAGTATTAATATTCATTATAGCTATATAATATTCTTATTGTGATGCTAATGTTAACCGGTACTCACCCGTAGAGTTATAGTAGGCAAATATAGTGTTCCGGGTCTTCTTGGTCTTCGGGTGCATCTATAATACCATTACTTACATTTAGACAACAAAACACAAAGTACAACGACCATTGACACTTGTAACAATTCCCTAGTGATGCTCTTAATCCATTTACTAACTTATAACAATAGTCCAAGCATCAACACGAGAAAGAACAACAAAAGCACATTGCTTTGCACAGACTTACGTGTCACGTCGCGACGTCTGTACAGAACCGAACAGTAGTGCCCTGCATTGCCTAAAATATCCGACCCAAAATCAACCTCAAGTTGTTTCTACTCAGTTCCAGTGTTTGTATATATTAAAGGGTACTATCATGAGTCCATAAACACATAAATTACTTACTTTAACAACCAACTCAAGATTTAGTATCAATTTATCCATTTTTGACCCATTGGAACAAATTCAATGAATTCATCAAAACTAACACTTATAATCCATAATTTGAGTTCCTTACTACTTGTAGATGTTGTAGGAACAGATTGGAGCATTAAAAATCAATTCTTGATGGCCAATTCAAAATTGACCCATTTGCCCTAAAACTCAAATAAACAAGAACATAAAGAAAACACTTACCAGGATGAAGAAGATGATGAAGATGGAACTAGAGCAGATTATAACCCTTAATGTGTTGCTGGAATTGAGGAAGATTGCTGATATCGCCATATATATATATATATATATATATATATATATATATTAGGCGATATCTGTTTTATTTTAGCTTGGTATTGCTCGTAAATAATTCAAAAGATACTTAATATGCTTAATTGTTGGTTTTCAGGTTAAAAAGACGGGTTATGAAAAATTTTGAGAAAAAAATGAACAAATTAGAAAAGTTTTCCCCTTCGACACAACTTTACTATTTTGATCATATCTCACTCATACGAACTCGGATTGAGGTGATTCAAGCGGCCACGAAAACTAGACTCGGAGGGCTACAATCTCTGTTTTATGGTCAATTCGTGAAAATGCACCAATGTGACGCGTTTATTCATCCAAAGCGACGCGTCCTTGATGATAAGGCCAGATTTGAATTTTGAAAAAAATAATGATTACGCGATGACTCTACCGGACAGATTTGTCCTTATCTCTATAAACAAACTTTCAAATCGGTTGGGACCAGTTCTATTCGACTTTTACCCTCATTATACCTCTAAGAACACTCCAAAAACGTCTCAAGGCATATTAGAGGCTATAACTTGAAGATCAAGGCTTTTGGAGTGAAGATTCAAGGCTTTAATCATACTTTCATACCAGTTTTTCGTTCTTAACTCTTATTCAATGTATTTAAACAATTGTGATATGTTTAGTATGCTTATGCTAAGTTAGATTTTCTGTTTTCCTCCCTAGAGGAGATGAACCTTGTTAAAGTTGTTTGATTTCAATAAATTTGAAAACTTTTTACTATATATTTGTTATGTTTAGCTTTTTCAAAGATCCGAATATGTTAAAGTTGCTGACTTTATGCCTATTGCTAAGTATTTCATATTTAAGATGACCATTCTAGCTATGTGTGCTTTAATCACGAGTTTCTATGATCATTAGGGTTCATAACTAGTGATTGACCATATCCTAGGGTTAGGTTATAAGAATTTGATTTTAATGTGTTTGTAATTGCATGTGATGACCATTCAATGTTAATTGATTGATTTTTTGACTTATACGAATCAATAGATTACGTCTAGCGCTACACGAATAAATTGACTAGTTATAGGAATAGTTAATGCCATGAATATTGGGTTAATTTTTCTGTAATTACAAGGATAGTGAGTCTGACCATGAGATCTAGCCATATTAGGAATCGGTATGTGATATTAAGTTATCCATAGCATGAATTTGTTTGAAATCATTTAACTTGAAAAGGTAAAATCAAATCTAGAGAGGGAATCTTTCACTCCATAGTTTTATCTAATAAAGTTATTGCTTTTTGCTTGCTTCGAGTTGTTTTTGGTGATTTCTTAGTAGTTTTTGTTGAGTAGAAGTGTAAATTTCCAAAAATTCCCATTTGATTGCTTTATTTATTTTTTAGTTGTTTTTGCTAGTTTAATATTTAATTAGTAGAGTTATATTTAAAATCATACTCGTTCCCCAAGTGTTCGACACCCGTACTTATTTTAACTATACTACGATATGATTAGCTTCTCTTGCTTATTTGTGTTATAGTGTTGCTTTAATAATTCGGATTTTATAAATATAAAACCGATACGCTATACGCACATCAATTGCCCTTGGATTGCTTCTTCAAAGTCACAAGAGAGTGAGGGGTGTGTGTGTACATACTAGGGGGGGGGGGGGTGTGTTTATGTCTCTGCCAAAGAAAAAGGAAAGACC
>JAUEJL010032529.1:0-21267 GCA_032274825.1 Drosophyllum lusitanicum | reverse complement strand
TCTTCATCCATGAATTTCATTATCCAAAATGAACGGCCAAGATTGATTCTCGCAGTTCTCGTACGAAAAACAGTTCTAGTTTGAACCCTCCCATATCGAAAAACAGTTCATTTTTATTACCGAAATACAATCAACCATAACAACCATAAATCTAATTTAATTAATGACCTACATTGCTTCCTAGCATTCTCATTTTAAAAGTCCCTTCATATATCTCTACCCTGTATACACCTCCGTCTCATGGCATCATGATTATGATGTATTGTCATTCTTTTTCTTTTTTTAGGTTTACTTTTTTTTTAATTTCACGCAACGACTCTTCATTCAACGCATACGGTTATATTCATCCATGAAATGACTCTTTCAACTTTTAGTTATGCAAAATTAAGCAACTCTCTAGCTAAGCTCATTCTTCAAAACATTACCCAAAACACCATGTTTTAGCAAAACAACAATGACAACGGCCCATAACTTTTCAGAAGACATTATACTACTTTTCCGGGTATACGAACACACATTTAAGTAACAACTCACATGCCAAAATTTAATTAAACTCGCTTTAACCAATTGTTGTATCAATGACAAAAACCCAACAATTTTATCGACATTTTCCGGCCCCAACCCTCAAACTTTCGCGTACAACCATCTGTTCCCTAACCCCATCATGAACTGGACCTCGTGTCAGAGCCGGAGCTTAAGGCCCAGTCTTTTTGTTAAAGAAAAGGCAAAAAATGGTCACAATCAAGGAGACACCTTGTAACGTCCCAGAAAAAAAAAACGGATTCGAATCACAAAGTTGTCATATATCAACTCCGTAAATACATCTAAATGTTTAATTACGTTCCAACAACTCCAGTAATCTAGTTTTTTGTAAATTATGTCCGTACTAACAACTGAGTTTTCAAGATACAAAATTTAATAATTATCCAGCGAAAGACTTTTAACGATAAGCCATCTCTAAGGTGTTGGAGCCCCGCCGTGGTCATTTCCTGAAAAGAGTTAAAACAACAACCGTAAGCACTAGGCTTAGCGAACACATTACTTACAACTAATTTAGATCATCACATCAATAACTTATTCACATATACGACGTTAATCATTATCGCTACCACAGTAGACGGTCCCTCATTCCCGTCACCGGAGTGAGCAGTCCTATCATTCCCATCACCGGAGTGAACGGTCTCATCATTCCCGTCACCGAAGTGTATGGTCCCATCATTCCCGCCACCGAAGTGAATGATCCCAATCGACTATCAAGGCGTAACAATATCATCATACACATACAGCATGTCCAATCACGTAAGTCACCAAGTTAGGTTGTAAGTAAGAGTACTCACCTGTTCGTAGCTCAGTTACGTGATAATAGGTTAACAGTTCACTTGTGGTTACTCGTCAATCGGCAGTCACCTACAACACATCTCTTTTAAATTAATATCGTTGGAAATCCTCCAATCTAGGCCGTACCGAGCCTAAGTCGGATCTCCCCTCTAGGCTGGACCTTGCTGAGGTTGGACCTTACTAAGTCGGACCGGGTCTTAGTCGCACTACGTATGTAAGTCGGACCAACACAAGAACCACACTAAGTCGGGCCAACATAAGTCGGACCAACACAAAACCACACTAAGTTGGACCAACATAAGTCGGACCAACACAAAACCACACTAAGTCGGACCAACACAAAACTACACTAAGTCGGACCAACACAGAATCATACTAAGTCGGACCAACACAAACCCATACTAAGTTCGGACCAACACAAAACCATACCAAGTCAGACCAACATAAGTCGGACCAACATAAGTCGGACCAACATAAAATCATACTAAGTCGGACCAACATAAGTCGGACCAACACAAACCCTAGCTATATCAAGATGTTAATACGACCTATATAGGAAACCAGCCATGGTAAATTGTTAATACGATCTCGGAAATTTAGCTTGGGGAAATTGGAAGATAATAAAAAGGTTTGTAGCCTAGCGATATCAAGATGTTGGAAGGTGTTACACATGGGCTATAGTCATGGGTTCAAGTCCCGTTATGAACAAAAGATGTAGATTTAAGAGTAGAGGTGTAAATTTAGGAGTAGATTAGTATATGTTCTGTTAAAAAAATCAATTATTTGTTTAATAGGCCCACGCCCATTCTTTTCTAAGACCAAAAAAAAAGTAAAAAGAAATTGTGTGATAGTGTATCCAAAAGGGGACCTTCACTGTACAGGAAAGAAAAGAACCATCCGGCTAAAGTTGACTTAGGGGCTGTTTGTTTGTTGGTTAATGGAATCATTCAGCGTCGAATGCTGAATCATTCAGCATTCAGCGTGTTTGATTGCTGCCTCTGAATGAAGACTATGCTGAATGAATCAGCATAATGTTGCTAAATCATTCTATCTTAAAGTGCATTCTGAATCATTAAGCACCAAGTATTTTTACCCTAATACTCCTTCTTTCACACTTTGTCTTGTTAAACAATAATATCATATCTTATCTTGTAATATAATATATCACTATTAAGGTTAAAATGATAATTTACATTATTTAGATTGTTCATTCAGAACCTTTATCAAACAGCATGTTAACATTCAGAGCAGATTCATTCAGATCCTTTGAATTATTCAGACCATAGAATCATTCAGTGCTTAATCATTCTGTTTTAACAAACAGCCCCTATATCTAATTAATATTTAACCTTATTGCTTTTAATTGTAACAATAATGATCGATAACTTGTATAAGAAATACAACCACATCTCGTATCATGATACCACGCTTCTGACATCACGTTTGCCCTCCACCTCGCGTCGATGCTTTCACCACTTATCTGGGTGTTAACGCCGTCTGTTACCATTTTTTAAACTCTTGTTTCTTTCACGTTTTTAATTATTTAATACTTTTTTATTAATATTTAATATCTATTATTTTTTAAACCAATCTGTATATTATACGGGTATTTAATCTAGTAAGTAACGTTGTTCCAAATATAAAACAAAATGCAATTAATTTTAAATAAGGGCATTTTTTATTTATTTTTTATAAGTGTAACGTGAGGGATTTGGAATACATTTAACTAATACCTACCCTCCCGATGATTCTAGGTGGCGTGGGCTGAATACGAGGATGACAGTATGACACCATTCCCCGCAGGCCCATCATGCTTTCACACATCTATTTTGACTAAATCGCCATTTCAAAAATTATTTGGAAATATTGACTAAAAAATAAACTATAAACTAAAAGTCAAAGGTTTATATATAGGCAAATTCTGAAAGTTCAAATTAATTGACCAAAGCTTCTAAGTCGTAAGCCATATTATCTTACAACAATGGAAAAATATGTGCCGATGAATTATTCGACTGAGCCGCCGAGGGCATTTCCGTCATTTAAACCCATTTTCATAATCGATACCTTAGATGAAACTTCTTGTAGGGATGTATCGCGTTTCTACAGTTAAAAAACCCGAATATCCGAAACCCGAATATCCGAATTAAATTCGGGTTATTTGGATATCTTATTCGGGTAGTTCAGTTAGTTCGGGTTTCTTATTCGGTTAGCTCGGTTTATCCGAAATTTATTTGGATCGGTTATCGGTTTGGGTATGTCTAATTCGGGTATACCCGAATATTAATTTTTTTAAAATTTAATATTTTTTTAGTAAGGAGTTTTTTAAAAATTTAATATGTTATTCCTATTTATGTTCCAATTATATCCCATTGTTTATGTTGGTAAATAGATAATTGTTCATGTAGAATGAAACCCGCTGCACTGCTATTAATCTTTTTTAGTTTTTTATATTCAGCGACATTGAAAACCAAGAAGATAGGCTCCAAAACTCTATTGCATGTGTAGTGTTTAGTGATGATAATTAATATTACAACCACATAAATTATGCCCAAAAAATGCCCCACGTAAAATTCGGGTATTTATTAAGATTACCAAATTACCCAAAACCCTGAAAAATGATGCCCAAAAAATGGTCCATATAAAATTCGGGTATTTATTAAGATAACCAAATTACCCGAAACCCGAATTATTATTCAGTTCGGTTATTGGTTATATTTTCTAAACAAAAATACCCGAATTACCCAAAACCCGAACTACCCAAAACCCGAACAACAGCCCACCCATCACCCACTACTACAACTAGAAGTCATAAATGGGAAAAGCACCAACAAGACTGTATACAACGACCACCAATTCTACCACCACCCCACCACCACCACCACCACCATCAAGAACTCACACCTACAACCAAAAACACTCAACCTCTTGATCCTCTCTTTGCCACCAAGCCTATCTTTCTCTCGATCCTCTTTTTGCCTCACCTGAAATCTCAAACAAATCCATTTCTGATGTAAACCTCACCAAAAATCTAACACACACCAAGAACCATGATTTTAGTATGAATTGATTTCAAATCCATGATTATGAATCGATTTCAGATCTTCATCTTCTTGAACACAATAAAAATCGCAAATCTAAATAAGAAACCAAAATAAAAATAAAAGATATAAACAATAAAAATCGCAGAACTAAACCTTCAAGAACCCAAATTGAAAACCCACCACTCAAAATCGAAAACCTAAACTTTAAAAAACACCCAAAATCGAACCCCTTAAAAACCCTAAATCTAAACTCACACACGCACGGATAGATGGTGGTACACGATGGTGGCTCTATAGTAGTGATGGAGATGCAATGACGATGGCGGTGATGAGAGCCGCGAACAGATCTTAGATCCACACCCCAAGTGGTGCACGATGGTGGTATGTAAGGCCGATGGTGGTGTATGTTGGTGGTATGTAAGGCCGATGGTGGTGTACGATGGCAGTGCCAATTGCCTAGTGGTGTTCTATCGCCGGTGTTTGTGGAGTGGAGGTGTAGTAGGTTTTATATATAAGATTTCTTTTAAGCTTTTTAAAATATTTTAAAATTATAAGGGTGTTTTAGTCTTTGTAGATTTAACTATAAAACTAAAAATGTCATTTTAATAAGGTTAACTGATTTATCTATCAAAATCGTTACAAAGAATTATTAATACAACAAAATAATATTAAAGCCTTAGAAGATTGGTTTACAACTTTTTTTAAAAAAATGATTAAAGCTATAACTTGTTATTAGTAAAATACCATTTATAAAATTAACTCAATATAAAATTAGGGTAAAGTCAAATCTATATATGTTGCAAGGGTTGATAAGATAGACGTCATATAACATAGGAAAAATAGCCCAATACCATAAGAATATAGATTTGACATGTCCGGTGGTTTAAAAAAGTTATGTTTTGACTTTTGACTTTAACCGATATTCATAAAAGTTGTTAATTGTTGACAATAAAAATACCTAAACTAAGTTTAATGTCACCATGTATTTTATTTTATTTTATATAAAAACAGAAACTTTACAACAAACAATTATAAAATAGGTTAGGACAATGACACGACAGCCGACAGCCTCTTCTATAAGGTAGAAGAAGTTACAATATTTATTTTATGTGAGTATATATAATATAATATTGATTAATTTAAGTGTCTCGAAAATTATTGTTAATAAAAAATAAAAATATACAGGGAAGTTCTATCAACTAGCATCCTGAATGAAATTCGTCGGATAATGTAAAATAAATGAAAAAGTGATCTTAATATAATGTTTTATATAGTTAGTTACTATTCTGTGAAATTTTCCCCCGTAAATGAAGCTAAAGTGAAAGCAACGTGTGAGTGATATGTCATTTGATTTGATATTTGTGCGACATTAATTTAACATTTTTAAATATTATGTTACTTAAACCACTTAACCACCCGTAGTCATGACCAGCGGTGTTCAAAATATCAGAAACCGAAAAAACAAAACTAAAAACCGACAAACCGTACCGAAATCTAGGTTAACCAAACCGAATATTAAAATATTCGGTTTATTTAACCGAACCTAAAATAACTTCGGTTATTCAGTTCAGTTACGGTTCATGATCTTAGATACGGAAGGTTAACTGAAAAACCGAAAACTTGAAAAATTCGAAATTTATTTTTTTATATTTATCAACACTAACAAATTAATTAATATTTACATACGATAATTATCTCATAACTAATTGTTACTCAAAGTCAATATCTATATTTCACTTTTCACTATAGATATTAGTACATATATGTTTTATTTAAGTTTACGAGTCAACTAGATGTATAAATCTTATCATTTACTATTTATTTACTTAGTTTCACTTTAACCTAGTCACGTTTTTATTCAAAATATTTTCTTATGTCATAATTAATTGATACATAAATAACACAGTTCGTAATGTTTTATAAATTTCTCATTTAAGCCTTGTTCGAGTTGGATATGAATGTTAAATTTTGAAACATTTTGTTTTAGAAATATATTTAGTAGTTAAAAATGGTTAATTGGTTACCCGGGAAAACTGAACCGAAAAACCGGTTAACCGATTATTGGTTAACCGGGTTTTTCGGTTTAGGTTTAGGTTCACGAAAGTTACGAACCGATACTTCGGTTAACCGGTTTTCGGTTAACCGTATGCTCTGTTAACCATCCATGAACACCCATAATAATGACATGCATGACTAACCGTCACATAAGCTTTGACTAAACATTCTTAGTCATGACATGCATGGCTAACCTCCATATCACCATCACTATCATTACTGGACTCACATGATATTAATTTAGATTAATATGACTGGTTGGAAAAAAATTAAAAAAGAAAAAGAAAGAAAAGCTACGGATTTCGTGACCGTGGTGACAAGCCTCTCAACAATGAGACTTTAACGAACAATCCCTAGTCGAATGACGAGCGGACGACACGAAAACGAGCTCGTCATGTCATGACGAGTACATTATAAGTGGTCTTACGTTTAAATATTCACCTTTGAAATTTGATTATCATATTTATTGTTTGAGAGGTTTCAAATCATTTTCATTTTTATTTCTACTCATTCTCCTACTCACAAGATCAAAATAAGTGACAAAATCTAGGTAAAAATTAAGAAAATCTTTGTCCTTTTAGTGGGGTGGCATGTCTCAATTTGTTAATTGAGCGTTTCATGGCTCTTTTGTGTTTAATCGTGTCATTATATAATTATCAACCTTTGAAAGTTGATTATTATCAACATTTAATTCACCATAATATTGGTTAAAAAAGAGTTAATAATGAATTAAACCAACCGACTTTCATGGTTATATTGTCAAGAGATGGTATTTAAAGTTGATCTTTAGTGAATTTAAAAAAAAAATAATAACATCATAATCATTTTCATTTAAAGATTAATAATTAAAAATTAAGTATTATACACGCATAAAAAAATAATAATGAAAGTTAAACATGATTTACGTACACCAAATACAGTGACAATCACACTCCACGCAGTATCACATCACAATGAACATCTTGAAAAATTCCTCCTCACACAATACATGACCCATAAGCAACCTAATGGGTTGTTAACCAAACCAACATTATATTAGCGACCCACGGTATTACAACATGATCGATCTTACTATTAATTACAATTAGACCATTAACAAATGTGACAACAAAAAGCTGACGAGTACACTAGGTTTTCTATAAACATTAACATAAAAGTAGTCATCTAATTTTGTCACGTTAAAAATAAGGAAACAACTAGTCATTCAAAAAAGACGCAATTTGTACAACAAGTCAAGAACTAGTGATGTGGAGAATGCCCAAATGAAATTGTGTGTTACATATAGGGCCGCAAATGAGTCGAGTTTTTATCAAGTTATCCGAGCTCAGCTCGAGCTCTAACACGTTCAAGTCAAGCTTTTATTGAGTTCGAGCTTGAATCCAAGCCTAAAAATTGGCTCGAAATATATAACAAGCTAAGCTCGAGATTATAAGGGTTCGTTTTGAGTTCTTAATTATCAAGCTTTTCGAAATTTGTATAATCTATAAATATTATATGAAATTATAGTTAAACATGTTAATGTTGAAGAAATATAGTGGTTTAGACTTATGTAAAGTCGTTTTGACTTATTTTTATGTGTTGTTATCATGTTTATATACTAGTAAGATTATTTTTGTTATTTAATATAGCTTTTCATAGATTTAGAATAAATTTAGTTATTTAAAAATTGTTTTTGAACAAATATTCGAGCTTTTCGAGTCGAGCTCGAGTCGATCTTGTGTAACGCCCATAATTTCTTTTTTTTAATGTAACAATTCAATAACCAACTATTAACGTAACATAAAATACTTCCAAAAATATTCAAGCACATTTCGTCGTGGTTAAAGTTCCATTCTTTTTCACATCATGTCTCTAGTTATAGTTGGACTTAAAGGAAATAGTACTTATAAAAATATCCCACTGAAGTTTCCTATTGATGAGCCATCTCTACTGTGCTGGAGCCCCGCCGTGATCACCTCTTGAAAATTGAATTAAACAACAATAGAAAGCGCAAGGCTTAATGAGTACAGGACTTACATACCGAACTAGTTCAACATAAATTGCATTCACATATCATACCTATAACACTGTTAAGACATACCTGCTACAGGAGTAGTTAGTCTCATCATACCCGTCGATGTTCGAATGGTCTCATCATACCCATTGTCATAGCAATCGGTCTTACGTACCCGATACCAAAGTATCGGTCTCATCAAACAGGCATACAAGATCAATGGTAAACATATACTTACACACGTATGTCCATAATTGACTTTGGGTTAGAATATAAATAGAGTACTCACCTGACTACCGTTCGGAAAGCTGTGTCAAATTGAAAATTATGTGTTTACTGACCAACACCTACATATAATATTCCCAAAATATCAATTTGTGATTCCTCATTGATCATTCAATTTGCGATCCTATTATAATAAAATTTTGATATTCGATAAATTCATTTTGCGATCTACTACTTCACTAAATTTACAATTCACTTATTATTTAATTAGTGGTTCGCGTTCTTCCCTTACAATTTGTGATACCTTACCCAAACAATTTGCAATTTATGGTTAACTCTGATTTGTGAGTATGCAGATCAGTGCCAATTTGCGATAGTGCGGATCAACCCTATTTTGCGATTGCACAGATTATCACTAATTTGCGATCGTGGAGCTTAACACCAATTTGTTATTCTTCCCCAAACACAATTTGCGATCTTATTGAGTCTGCAAATTCACGATTTGTCACCTTCCTCAATTTGCGATTGTCTTAGAATTGAAATACAATGATGCTATGGATTTGTGATTCTAATCTTCCCAAGGGGAATCTCACTAGGAGAATCAACCCCACCCAATTAGCGATTCATGAACTTAATACGCCTATCCCATTTCCAATTTGTGATTCCAGTTAAAGGTTCAAAGCTTCAATTTGCGATTGAGGTGCTGTAAAAAAAAATCTATAAATCTGATCTCATGATTCCTTAACTAATTAGCAAATTTCCAGTTGCCTCGATTCCCCAAGCATTCTTTGAGTTCATCCTACACATTAAATCGTGATTCTAACATTTTTGAAGATTTAAATTCCTTTGGAGACAATTCAATCATGTATGTTTGTCATGTTCTAACAGAAACCAAATCCCGATGCTTGTGACCAACTATTGATTTTTAAAAAAAATCAGAATTTAAAGGTAATATTTAACATCATCAACTTACAGTTGTAGGTTTGGCTCATTGACCCAAGAAGGAAGGTCTCCAGATAGTTCATTATATGACAAATCACTGCACAAAAAAAATCACTTACTTAACCAACCTATAATCAATTTTATAAATATGAAACCCTCCAAATGTGGCCATGCACATCACTTACATATTGAGGAGAGTTGTGCTTTTTTACATCAGGAAGGGTACCAGTCAAACTATTATTTCCAAGAAATCTGAGAAAGATTACATCTATATTTAGTTCTATGACATTATATTGATGTCAAAATCAAGAATTATTTCATTCCATCACTAAGACTTATTGTCATAATTGCATGATAAATAGTATTATCATAGGAGAATGTCTATTACAAGAAAGAGATTTGACTCAAGTTGAACAATTCTCTTGGATTCTGCCTACTTAAATTGTTGAAACTCAAATCCCTGGAGATGAGGCCAAATTTTTTTTTTTTTTTTGAACAGCCAACAAAATTCATTAATCAACTAGCAAGATGCTAGAATAAAGTAGACAAAAGGCAAAACTAGATCAGAAACAACTAAACGGAAAATTACACCAATTACTCCACTTGTATTTAAAATTGATATCTCCCGCTCTTTGTTTGTTCCAAAAGAATGAAAGGGCCTGGATTTGAGCAAAAATCATCTCCTCCTTGCCTTGAGAATTAGGTGTGAAAACCATATCATTTCTACTTTTCCATATTACCCAGAAAAAGGTGTAAATTACACTCAACAAAGCTTTTCTTTTCCCCCCTTTAAAATTCGTAGCGATAGGCCACCAGAAGGGATGCAAGTCGGGCTGCGCTGCATCAAAATCCAAAGCCCACCAGCTTCTTCTTAACTCCCTCAAAACATTTGCAGCCACACTGCAATTTTTAAAAATGTGATCTTCCACTTCATCCACCAAATTACACAGGGAGCATAAGGTGGAGATGAGCAACACACCTCTTTTTTGTAGGTTTATTCTAGTTGGTAGTCTATAATGAAATATCAACAAAAGTCATCTGATTCACACACTTTAATGTCTCAAGTTACATCTCAACCTAACACACTTGTCATAGTATCACTAATTATGCATAATGTACTACTACTGTATTTCATTTAAATTCAATAAGACAACTCTAAAGCAATAGGACCAATAACTCCTTATCTTTTAGAGATCTCCATCAGATAGATTTGTTCCCCAAGGTTGTAGGATATATCACTACACATATATCTACTTCTAAATTCCATCTTCACCACATTACTTTTACAGAGTCTTTGTAGTACATCCATGTCTTACAAGCTTCTGCACTCTATACCATCTTGCATTGGACCAGCTCTAGTTACAGCTTTATCGAGGTATGACTTAGCCCCACCTTCGCATCCAGTTGCCTGTTTTATAAATCTCTTGAATCCAGGTTCGATTTCTCCATACCTTTATCGAGGTATGGCTTAGCCCCACCTTCACACCTTCGCATCCAGTCGCCTATTATCTCCCTTATTGTTTATTATCGCTGTTGAGTTTTATTGAGGTAATTTAATAGTTTCCATTTACTTTATATGAGGGGTAATTTAGTAATTTCAAAATACTTAAAAATTAAGAGATTAAGCAAAATGCCTAAATACTATAATATAGTAAAGATTTTAGGTCGGCTCGAGCTCTAACACATTCAAGTCGAGCTTTTATCGAGTTCGAGCTTAGCTTAAAATACTCGAGAATGAGATTCTTTCAGGACCACCACAATTGAGGATGAGATTCTCTCGGGACTCAGGACCACCACAATTGATTCCAAAGTCACTATCTATACAAACCAACATGGAATCAAATTCATGACGACCACAATTGGCATACATAATGGTGACCCATGATTATAGGGTAAATTCCTTTGGAGACAATTCAATCCTGTATGTTTGTCATGTTCTAATAGAAACCAAATCCCTATGCTTGTGACCAACTATTGATTTTTTTAAAAATCAGAATTTAAAGGTAATATTTAACATCATCAGCTTACAGTTGTAGGTTTGGCTCATTGACCCAAGAAGGAAGGTCTCTAGATAGTTCATTATATGTATTGTCTTTGGTTTTGCTATCGGGTTTATTCATAGGTCTTGCTGAATTGACCAAAGCATGTTATTGATCTGTAACGATCAGGCCTGCTGTGTTTTTTAGTAATTTAAAGAGGCAAGTCCCTGTGAAGTGCTTTCAATTAAATCAGTTAGGCCTGTCAATGGGTCAGATCCTGCCCAGATCCGATCCGATCAACCCTATTTATATGATCCAATAGGTCAAAAATTAGATCCATCGCCCCAATAAGAGATCCGATAGGTCGACCAATTTAATTGGATCACTACGTGGGTCGATCCAAGATCTGTTTGGGTCGATCCATTTAATATTAAATCACAATTTAATTTTAACAACTACCAACTATCATCAATTTACCGGTCACCACCCGCCGCTGCCACCACCGCCATTGCAAACACCGCCTCCGCTTGTTACCACCCCCACTACCCACCGTCATCACCACCACCATCTTTTACCGTCTCTAACACCGTCACGGCCGCCGTCGCTGCCGCCGCCACCACTCTACCTCACCAACACCGTCACCGCCGCCACCGTCACCACCCACCACCCACCGTCGTCACAGCCGCCTTCGCCACCACCGCCCGTTACCGTTCCCACCACTATCCGCCGCCATTGCCGCCACCACCGCCGACCACCACCCACCGCCGCTGATACCGCCGTTGCCACCATCGTCGCCGCCCGTTACTACTCCTACCACTAGCCTCCACCACCTACAATAGGTTGGGGGTGGGTGGAGTAGGGCAGGTAGGGTAGGGTGATGGTGAGGGTAGGGGTGGGGTTGGGGTAGGTAGAGTGGGGTTAGGGTGAGGTAGAGGTTAGGGTAGGGGTGGGGTGGGGGTTGGGGTAGGGGGTAGGGTGGGTAGGGTAGGTAGGGGTAGGGTGGGTAGGGGTAAGGTAGGAAGGATAGGGTAGGGGTGGGGTGGGGTGGGGTGGGTATGGGTGGGGTGGGGGTAGAGTGGGGTAATAAGGGTTGGAAAAATATTTAATAGATTATTATATAAATAATAATAAATAAATAATATTAAATGGGTCGCTCTAGGTCAAGATACATTAGTAATAGATCCAATCCAAATTCAATTAAATGGATCTTAATGCTAATGGGTCAAATCCAAATCCAATTAAATGGGTTTACGGGTTATGTCAGATCTTTAAAAAATCCAATCCGATTTGCCCCATTGACTTTCAAGGAATTCCTAAGCTACGCGTTCTATCAATTTAATATGATGCTGGTGTTTCCATAAAGTTATGTGGCTTGCTTCATGATCAATAACACATGTAGTTTCCAGCTTGTTTCTTCTAAGTAAATGCAATTTGTAACGCCTGTTTTTTTAAAGCGTGCAACAAGGAAATAACAATAATATTTATTAAAATAGGGCAACAACCGGCTCTGGTATAATATAAAAACAGTTTTCTTTGATGTTGCACAAAAACTCTCTAGTATGTTCACATGGGAGCCTCGTCCCACATAAACTGAAAAGAATAAACAACAATAGAAATGAGCTAAAAAGCCCGGTGAGTAACTTCACAAATTACTTAAATGATAATAATTAATATGTAAATGTAATCTCATCAAAATATGCCACTCAGGCTATTATGTGCCACACAGCACATATATCACATACAACATATACAAATAGTTATACGCAAACATCATAACTAATTATATCATCATCATCACATATGTGGTCCCACAAACCGGAAGTCACATCTACTTCTCATAATCACATATACACATATCGGATATAGCCGTATTGGCTTAAACATCATCTTTCAGATATACATATCACATACTTTGTCATCACACACATAATCATATTAATAAGCTATAATATCACTATTATAGCCACACATGTAATATTTATCACACTTACCCTGGATTCATTTAATCATGGTGTAATATAATATCACATATTTACACTTCTTTACACTACCCTTTTATCTTCCATTCGTTTCATTCCACTTTTCCCTTTTAATGAATATGTATACACATAGATATTTATTTTTAGGTACATAGACATAGCCTATCGTACTCTCTCATGTTTGTATGTACACATATACATACCATTACTTTTATATTTAATACTCTGATATGTAATTCACAGAGATACCACTTTTCACAGTTACACACACATACTCATAAGGCATATACATATGTATTTATAGCATATAACGCTATAAGAACACACTCTCTTTAATTATATAATTATACATATCAATATCACTTATTTAACCCATCGTATACTCTTTATATTTGTGAATTAAACCACACTAATTATAATTGCACTTTAAAGTGTAGGATTAACTATTAAATATTAATCCCATCCTTTTCTCTCTTTTATTTATCTGGTTTTCACTTTTTATTTAATCATTCATTCTCATCTCTCGTCATTTAATTTAATACCAAAATATTCCACTCTTAGTCACAAATAATGTCTCTGTCTCACATCTCACATTTACTATTATATCCGTCTCTATTAATTTCGTGTACATCTCTGTATCCTTTACCAATTAATTATTAGTAAAGCTTTCAGTACCAACAAATAATAACAATCATGCAATACATCTCACATTGGTATTGCGTCCGTATAGTCACAAGTAATTAATATCTAAGTACCAAGTCGAGGTACTCACCTTAGCTGATCTGTTACGACTCTAAGGCCCGCTCAATGCCACAAACACCAATCACCTGATAACACCTATAAACAATTGAAACAGTATCAATATCACATTATGATATGCAACAGTGGCCAACATGGCCTCCAACAAGGCCATACCAGATATCACACGCCCCTGTGCCTCCCTGGGACATGGCATGCCAATGCCTTTATAGGCACACCCATGCCTTACTTACACATACCCCCGTGATCACAAGGCACACCCCAGGTCCATCTTGGGTTAGGCAGGCCTATACCCTTTTAAAACATGCCCGTGCCTCCTCAGGTACACCCTGGGGCACGGTTCGTTCTTGAGGGCACGGCCGTGCTCTGCAAATTTGCAGCAACAACTCGCTGGAAACTTACTGATTTCTGGCTAAAACTCATTTTAATTTATACCATAACATCTCAGAGCTTTATAACTACTACATAACATCCCTTAACTCAAATAAACATCAAATAACACTATTTGATCATCAAACACCGTTTAAACCAATCTTAACCCATTAACATTTCAAAAACAAAAACATAAAGAACACTTACAATCTTTAAACTTGATTTCCCTCAATCAATATTTGTTAATCTTGCTTTGCTAATCATCAATCAAAGCTTCAAGATCTCTTTTCAAAATTAATGGAGATGTATGTGTGTATCTATGGTGAAAGAACAAGAAGAAGCAAGAAGAAAATGAAAGAGAAGAAACAAATTAAAGAGAAAGGGGCCGTTGACCTTTGGGTCTATGGTCTCCTTTAGTGGGTACCTCGCTTTCCTATCTAACTTACAACTCATCCATACGATATCCCTAAATCCCAACGAGGATATATTTGAAATCATTATTTTAAACCATTTAATAATTTACAACTTCTATCCGTTTTCCTCAACTTTTATTCATAACTTATTCTAAATATTTTTTTTATAAAATTTGGGGTGTTACACAATTAGGGTTGGTTTAAGACATAAAGATGTTCGTACTTTTTGGTTAAGTGTATATATATACAAAGCATACTCATTTTGAATGAAGAATATATAAATGTGAATAAGTATTTAATTATTAATTCATACGTCTTTTTGTACACTTTTTTGGGTTTGAATAAATGATTGTTATGGAATATTATAGGTGCAAATTATAGAGCTGGTAGAATACTTTGTTGAATTTCCTGTTATACCAAACACATAAATAATTTTCTTTTACATTTCTCTATTGAAATTTCTGTACTACCAAACAGAATAATCAATTCCCATTCTCCAGACTAATTTCCTTTCTCTCCTGTCATTTCTCTGTATTTCTATTCTCTGTACCAAACGCACCCTTAACTTTTTAGCCAATGAAAAGAAAAGAAAAGCCATTAAGCTTTCACAATTGCGCTTAGAGTGTTCGCGCGGCCGGTAGTGAGAAATTTGAGAATTATATGTGTACGGGACGTGTACAAAGTTTAAGTACCCGAAACCAAATCACGGGGGGCGGGTACCACACCGAACCGAACCGAAAAGGAGTGAGTACCCGGATCGGTTCATAGTTACCCGTATTTTGCAGTATGTTTTGATGTACAAAAAAAAAACTAGAAAATGTTGCAACAAACTAAAACAATTAACATTGAAAAATATTAGAAAATGAAACTAAGAGTATGGAGGATTGGAGTTGCTACTCGTTGATAAATTATGAGTATCACTTTATTTAAGTCGTTGATCGCTAATGTGATAGCTCAATGACTCGATCAAGGTTTAAAAGAAAAGGGATAACAAAATCAACGGCAGTGGGGGTGAAAAAACACGGCATGTGATGAAGATTTTCGTATGATTTTTATTATGAAATATTAATAAATATATTTTTCTTAATAAACTATATAAATACAATGTGGAGCGGGTACCTGCGGGGGCGTCCCGTGAATTTTTTAGGCCCCGTGTGAAAAGGAAATATGGACCCTTTTTATAAATACACACACACGTGCGCGCGCACACACACACATAAGAAAACGTTTACTTGATACTATGATATTTGTTATATCAATAACTAAAAACAAAAAAATAGTATTATAAATAGTTTATCTTACATAATTACATAAGTCATGAAGTTCTCCTAACATTATTGGAAACAAAGTTATAAACCAACTTTTCGTAATCAATATTCTTCATGATATGATTCTCAATAATTATCATTATCAATCCATTAAGTTTTTCTTGTGATATTTTGGACTGTAAGTAAGACTTCAACATTTAAGTTTTGAGAAATTTATTTATACAGATGTCAACATTATTGTAATGGTCAACAAGACTCTATATGCAAATACTGCATTAGGAAAACAATTCTTGTTTCAGATAATTTAAAGCAATGTTAGGTTTGATAGTTTGACTAGGTAAAAATGTGTCAAGCAGCTTTAACTCCCTATGAAGTTCATTTTCATTACTATCATTATACTTAAGTATGTGCGCCATCAACATCACTACAACCATGACTTAAATGTTTGTCATCAATCCCTAATCAAATTTTGGGTTATAGAATAATTATTTTAAATATGAGATTTCTTGCTATTTATATTTTATTAAGTGGGCTTTGAAAAATTATAACATTATATTTATATATAATATATTATATAAAAATTTTGGGCCCCCTCTAAAACGTGGGTCCGGTACGATCGTACATCCTGCACTCTCTTAAAGACACCCCTGGGTACCTGGGTGGTAAATTTACAGAACCGAGCCCAATCTGTGACTTTGCGGATACCCTTATTTTTAGGTTTTTCGGGTCATAGGTTGCTCGTGAATCGGTTTTCTCAATTTCGAATCATACCGAACAGTTTGGTTTTTCGGTTTTTTTAACCCCACTGATAGCACATATTTTGTAAGGTTTTATTTTTTCTTCTTTTTTTAACTTTTTGGTTTCAATAAAATTGTTTGTTGACTTTTTTCTATTTATGCATTTTTGCTTTCTTTTTGTTTTTTCATTGGGCTTTTTATATGTTATAGTTAATAATAAAATTTATTTTTATTAGTTTTTTATGATTTAATTGTACTTTTTAGTTTTCTTATTTTCGATGAAACAATTTAATAAATATCTTTTTTATATTTAGTTTTCAACATAAAAATGTTATTTTTTTGTATTACTTTTTTTCTTGTTAGTCCCGGATAAGGTATTTAAACAACAAAATGGTTGTAGAAGGAAGTTGAATAAAAATAAGGTTGTGTTTAGCAGGAGAAAAATTTTCTGTTTTTCTATGAAAAATGATGAAGTTTTCATTTTCTGAAAAAAATAGAAAACATGTTTAGATGAATGTGTGGAGTTTTTTTTTTCAGAAAAAAATGAAAAACATGTTTAGTTGAAGTGTTTTCTTGAAAAAGTTATTTGAAAAAGTATGGGAGTTTGAAAAAATTGAGTTTGGGAAAAAGTGAAAAAGTGAGGGAGTTTTTGTTTTCTTGAAAAAATGTGCAAGTGAACATGTTTTCTAATTTTCAGTTTTCTTAGAAAAATTTTCTGGAAAAATAGAGGATTTTTCTGGAAGTGAACACGGCCTTAATCTTTTAAACAAATTGTTTAAAGTTACTAGTTAAAGATTCAGACTTTAATTTGAAAAAAAAAATAAAACTTGTTTATTCTTTCCTCTAATTTTTGATCCATAGAACTAGAAAAGGAATAAATAAAAACTATCTTTAAACTAGAATAGATCAAATTAAGATCATGAGATAAACGAGCCGAGGCTCTGATACCACTGCTGTGTTTTTAACCGTCAAAACCACCATGCGAATCACAAACTGGATCATGCGAGTTCTAACAAAAATATAATATTTGTATGGTCTAGTATATAAGAATCGCAACTTTATATATATACAACACGACGGAAATGGTTTTAAACAATACATAAAGATTGAACCTTTAAAACCCCAAAAGGAATGATCTTTATTAATCTCATGAAATTAATACACATAATGAACTAAACAAGAACAAGAACAATAAGAACATGTTACCTAGATTGCTCAAGATACAGTCCACCCATGATATTACCAACGAGATCTTTCTAGCCGGAAACAACCAACACGAACAAGTACACACACTCGGACTCGTATGTGTATAATACTTGGTTCAAACGAAACCAGAAACACCACACTAGGTGGGTTCAGCCGAATGATAGGGAGAAAGAGGAGAAGGGGGGGGGGGGTTTCTTGTTTAATAATCTTATTAAACACAATTATATTATCTTAGTTTTGAATAGTTTATCCCATATATAGGCTTAATTAGAAATCCTCCTAAATTAAGTTTAAATTATATATTATTATTATTTAGTCTGAGGGTGACACACACACACACACACACACATATATATATATATATATATATATACTAGTTGAATCTCTAGGCTGTGCTACGCACAGCCCATGGAGTTTTATGTTAACATCTTAAACATTAACACATAATTTTGTGAAATATTTATGTATAATATTCGCCTTCTAGAACCGAACACACCCCTAGGTATGCGTATTAACGTAATACCGAGTAAAATTCAAAAAGGGTGAAATAAAGAGCAACACAAACTGAACTTGGCAAGTTGAGTTTGGTCCATTAATAGATAATTAAAAGGATGGACAAATATGATAGAGATACATAAATAATTATTGTACAGGAGATAACTAACAAAAACAAGAAGTTACCAATATATTGCTTCTAAAAACTGCAGAAATTCAAATTAAAACCAAAATCACCTCATATTTATGTCACATACAATAACTCGATGCATTGACTTTTTTATTTGCAAATGCCTCAATACCCTTCGAGCCACTAATCCCAACATATCATTGGGCCTTGATGTTGGTTTCAATATCGGTGAGTGTATTCCTACATCTATAAAGGTCCTGTTAAAGACACCATGTCTACTTCAAATATACTTGAATATTTTGAGTATTCAAAAAAATATTTGCTTAAATTAATAAAAATAACAAAATATGTATAAGAGCATCATTTTCATCACCTTTCATTCTAATCACTATCAACTTCAACTTAACCTTATGCATGCATGAGTTATAATTCATACAACATTAGAGATAAGTCTTGTTGTGAAAAAAAAAACAATAAAATTAAGAATAAGTGTAGTCTTTTAAATGAATGGGAATCCTAATTTTTAGTAGGATAATTTAATGACTAACCATCAAGAAACTTTAGTAACAGGCCAACATTGGTTTAGGATAAAAACATTATAGTGGTAAGTGGAATTCATGGATGAAGAGTGTGGGGGATTGAGTTTGGCAAGGTACATGTAAGGAATTAATGGGTGGGCAATCCAATTGAAGGAGGGGGAATTGGACGGCTATTTTCCGTACGAGAAATGCAAGAACTAGTTTTAGTCTCAATTAAAATTAATCAATGGCTAATAAACTTTGACGGCTTATTAATGACTCATTAATAGCTCATTAGTAACTCATTAATGAGGGGTACTTTGGCAAAATGTTGACTCGTAAATTAATGATAGCTCTCCCGAACGCAATTCACGGTTGGGTAAATATTTAAATGACCAAATTACCTATATTAATGAGTCATTAATGATGTTATAAATAGTTTTGCAGTTCTTGTACAAAAAATAGTTCTCTTGATTGAACTTAATCCTGATACTTCATTTAATCTCATCGGATGGTCTACATTGGACTATTTATTTTATTCATTACATAACCATGAATTGTGACGGCCATGAATGCAATCGATGAATTAGCCATCCAATTTCCCTCATTCAATTCTATCACCCATCCATGAATTCATCTCATGTACTTTGACACAATTTATCCCTCCATGCTCTCCATCCAAAAATTTCACCTATCAAAGGAATTGCTAAGATTGGTTTTAACGGTACCCTCAATAAAAACGATTGTTAAATCTCCCTTCTCTAATAAAAGAGTAAATCGGAGGACACTTGGCATGTTTCTAGACCATCTATATTTACTTTTCCCGCTCATTATCCCCTCCTGTGCTATTGCCATGTGGTTGCGCTTCTATTATTGGCGTGCCTTCCTCTTTCGATTTCAACCCTAATTTGAATCCTTCCCAATATTAGGGTATTATCAACCGAATTTCCGGATCCTAATTCTTCACAATCGGCATGTTCTGATATAGTCAGCTTATCCTTCCATCAACATTAAGGTAAAATTCTATCACGAGCCATAATTTCTCTTTTTTAAGTTTCAAGTTTTGATTCTTGAACAAGGTTTCAATTTTTCTTGATTTTTGAAGGATGTTCATATATGGATTTATCGACCAAATTTCGGGATCCTAATTCTTCACAATCGGCATGTCAAGCTTATCCTTCCATCGACATTCAGGTGCACTTCTATCACGAACCCTAATTTCTCTTTTTTAAGTTTCAATTCTTGATTCCTGAATTTTAGTCTGTTAGCAAATGAAATATGGCATATTTCATCGACAGCCAGGAAAGTCATGATCATTCGGTAATAATCCTACTATTACATGAATAACAAGTAAAAAGCAAGAAGAATAACAAGTAGCAAGTAGAGGAAGTAAGCAAGTAGCAAGTTACAGCAAGGTTGATCACGTGTGATCAAAAGAAAGAAGATCAAGACCGTGTAAGCCAGAGACCGTGATCGCTGTTAGAAAGTTAATCTCGACCGTTTGAGCAGTCAGACCGAAGAAGGTAAACGAGACCGGTGGTTTGCCTGAGAAAGAGAGACCGAGTACCAAGAGCAAGTAGCATGAACCGGGTCATGTGTGACTCGTAGAAAGACCGGACCTTATGGTTCGAATAGCAAGTTAGAAAGCAAGAAGATTCGAAGTTAGCAAGAAATAGAATCGAATCAAGCAAGCATGTAGCAAGTTGAATGGATCGAGATCATCAAGATTACGGGGGTGAATGTTGGATAATCTTGATGGGTCGTGGTGCGGGTCGGTTTAGTCACAGATGGATAGTCCATGTTTGACTAATTATTTA
>JAUEJL010032419.1:0-21270 GCA_032274825.1 Drosophyllum lusitanicum | reverse complement strand
TGTTTCAAATTGGAATTCATCATCCTTTATTGGTCTAGAAAAAATAAACATTACCTTTATTGACAAATTTTGATATTCATGTTACCTTTTTCGTCAATTACGTAATATAAAAATTAGCCACGTCATCAATTTAACCTGTTACCTGCTATAACGGTAACCGGTTACCTTTAATGTTAGAAATTGAAATTGAACATTACCTTTATTGGCAAATATCGATATTTATGTTACCTTTCTCAGCAATATACCCTAAATATATATATACACACACTATATAGACACGACATGAATAGAGATATCGTATTCTTTTATTTCTTTTATATTAAATTATCGGAAAACCTGAACTAAAATTTAAAAAGCCGAATCAGAAAGATCTAAATAAAACCAAAAACTATCCGAATGAAAAGACCATCACCCTTGGAGTAGCCCTTTTTTTTCTAAGACAGTTCCATTTTCTTAGATTCTCAATGCCTCCCTAAATAAAATAATAATGATAATTGAAAATAATAATATTTTAATATAAATAAAATACCAACTCTAATAAAACATATCAGATAATTCTAGCATTGGATTTAAATAAAAGTTTTAATTATCAAATTTTAACTATCTATTTTGATAAAATTTAAAAGTCAGTTTTGGCTTTTTTTAATTAAAATTGATTTCAATCTAAAGCAAAATTATTTATAGTTTCATATATGTAATTTTTAAACCATAAAATATTATATTTTTCCACCTTAATTTATAAATATCATATTTATCTTTTATAATATTTTAAAATATCATATTAAACCAAATTCTTATTTTATAATTTTAGAATATTATATAATCGTTTTAATTTTTTTAATTATAACCAATAAACGCTTAATCTTATCAACTTTAATTGTAACAATAATAATCGATGACTTGTGCAACTAATACAATCATGTCTACGACACTTGTGTCACACGGGCACTCAATCGAATAAAAATAATAAGAGTAACTTCAATTTTAGTCGCTACGTACTTTCGTCAAAATTACAATTACAAGTTGGAGTCTGGATGTGAAAACTTACAGCGTACAATTTTTGTTAACTTTGACTTTGTTTTACTTTTACTCTCCCAAACTTGAAATCTCTATTTTACCTTTATCTTATTATTTTATTCATTTTCTTTGATTCCTAGTTGATTTAAACTATTAAATTGTATTTAATTTTTTTTAAACTAAAACAATCACATAAAAACTCGAGAATCTCTCTGCAACCCACGACACAGCCTCTCTCTCTCTTTCAGTCATTCCTCCGGCGACCACCGACGCAACCCAACTCCAGCCACCACCGGCGCAACCCTCTCTTTCCTCTCTCATCGCTCCATCGAACACATTGTGGCTTCAATCTCCATCATGGGTGCCGGAAATTCACGCAGAAGAAGCGAAGGGTTTTGACGCACTAGGGGGCGGGTGCGTAGTTGCTGAGTGTTTTGTCGTCGGAGGCGGAGCTGGTGTAGTGTGAATCGGAGGACGCGGGAGGTTGAAGACGCCGTCGGTTTGGCCGATGAGGCTGCCATATTAGGGTTAGGTTTTCAGCGTTCCAGAGGATAGGGTTTTGTCTAATAGGGGAAGGAAAGGAATTCGCCGTTGTTGGAGAATTTGATGCCTGAGACGGTGGAATGGTGGGCGGTCAAGGTTTTGACGGTGGTGGCGGTGGATATGAGAAGATGGTGGTGGCGGTGGAGATGTGAGGGGGAGAGAGAGATCTATGAGATATCAAGGGGCGGTGGTTGCGGTGAAGACGAAGGGGGTGATTTCAAGTGAAGCGATGGTGGTCGGTGGGATTGCCGGCAGTGTACTATGTGCGTAAATGCGTGCGTCTCAGTTGAGAGAGAGGAGAGAGAATGAAGTTTATATTACTTTAATATTATTAAATAATATAAAAACAAGTAATAATAAGTAAAAAATAGATGCATGTCTGCTCCTTTAATAATTGTAAGAAAATAATAATTGTAAGGAAATAGGGTCGATAGCAACTGAGCTCATAATTTTTGGGACAATAAACCAAACTCGTAATTCTAAACAAACAACAAAGTAATAATAATAATAATAATAATATCCTCATTGGTTTCAAACATTACAAGATTAACCCATTAATTTTGTCAAGAATCTTTGATACCAAAGGGGCTTGCCCGGGGAGTTTTTCCAGTGAAGGAGAAGTCTTGGGTTCGAGTCTCTCTGGAGGGTTTCTTCCTAGGAGTAGCTGAGGGTCACTCCCTCGTTGGTGAAAGCAGCACTACCGAATTAATTAGGGGGTGTAGTTGGAGTGGTTCGAAACCGGGGCCCTGATAAGATCAATCGTGTTTCGATCCTGTGTCACTACCGCTGAGGCTAAGCTGTTAAAAAAAAAAGAATCTTTAATGATTAGTTGACAGCTTTTGAATAATGATCCATGTCGAATAAAAATTACTTTATAATGTGTTTAATAAAGTAGGATATTTTATTTATAGTTAATTGGTTTTAAATTTGAAAAGTATAAACTTATATGATATCACTTCAAAGTTCACTTATTATTAGTAAAAGCCAAACAGACTCAAGTTGAACCATAAGTATCCACGTGTTAGGCGTAAAAAAAAGCCACACGTACGTGAGAGGCATGTTAAATAATATCCATACTAAATGTAAATGACTTTATAATATGCTTAATAAAGCTCTCGAGCTAGCTATTTAATTTATAGCTAACTACCTAAAAGATATGTATAATGATGAATTGGGTGAAGAAGTTATAAAAAAATAACTAGAAAAGAAAGTTTCCGAGTAATAGTAAAAGATAGAAAGTAAAGGGTTGCTTGCGTCTGAATTGGATGGTTGAATGAATAGATGCTTTGGGAAGGAAGGAAGGAAGGAAGTCACATGGAAAGAGTGGAGTAGAAACATTATGCCAAAGGCGAAAACAAAGTACAAACAACACATTTCTTTCATGCCAAGTAAAAAATTAAACGAACACTCATGGATTCCATGCTTCAAATTAAAATGTGAACACCAAACTATATATTTATAATAATAATATTGATTAATAATATACGACAAAATACTTTTGGATGTTCATGTTAACGAAAACTCATGGGTTGCTAAGAAGTCAATTAATTTATTTCTACATCAATTTTTGATCGATTAACATATATATTTAGATAATCACCAAACATGAGACTAACGTAATATCAACATCAACTTTAACACTACGAGGAAATTAATAAGAGTTTTTTTATGAACAAAAATTAATAAGAGCTAGTATGCATGGTCAGGTTTGCACAAATATATATATTTAAGGGTTGCATTGGCATAAAATGAACAAATCTCGATAAAATTTAACATTACGAACAAAAATTAATAGGTTGTTTGTACTATCCCATACTACATACTTTTTTTAAAGGAAATAGAATTTTATTATATGAGTCTAAAAGATTGAAACAATGAGATACAAATATCCAAAACAGTTAACCCAGGATACAAAATCAATATAGCAAGAAATCAATGCTTCCTTAGAATTTCCATCTACTTGAAAGTGTGAAGTAGAAATATGGCAAATCAAAACTTGAAAGAAAAAGTCTTCCTGCATTTTATCCAAAATTCTGTTGGAAATTAATTAAGCCAAATTATTGTTGATGATATGTAGTTGTTTTATGAACAATCTCGATAGGATTTTTGTGTTAGTATGCTGCTTAATTGACCAAAGGGCCTGTAGCCTAGCGGTATCAATTTGTTGGAAGGTGTTCCCCATGACATATGGTCATGGGTTCAAGTACTGATGACGGACAAAAAATGTAGATTTAGAAATAAATTGTTATGTATTTTTAATTCGAATGCAAGGGGTGGGGTCGAGTGACCACTTGGGTGGTGGGTGTGGTGGAAGAATATATGTGGTAATTATCACATTCGAAAAAGCAATTTGGTGGGTTGATGGTGACCCAAATCCAGTTTATCGTCTTTTTTTTTATTGATTGATTGGTAAGTATTTAAATGGGTCACATAATTTAATGTGATGGAGAGTAACCCGGATCTGAGTGGTAGACGGAGTGATATGAGAAAAAAATTGATGTAGCGACATGGTGGATCTGAGTGGGGTGTAACTCGAAGGTGACTGGGTTCTTTGGGTGAGGCGGGGAACACCTATACGCCCCCCTTTTTTACCCGACGGGTGAGGCAATCGGCTCCCACATCTGATGATAACTCTCATATATCTCTCTCTCTTACATATATATATATATGTGTGTGTGTGTGTGTGTGTGTGTGTGTATAAAATAAAAAAGTGAGAAAAATATTGAGTTATGCTATACTAAGTATTTAAGTAAGAGATAAATGAGGAAAAAAAAGTGATATGACACTAATGTGACATGTGATAATAGGGAGTATGGCAAGCCATACACATGGCCTTAATTAAAAGGGAATGAAGGGGCCAATGTATGAGAAGATTTTGGGCATTTATGCCTCTTCCAACGGTCACCAATAAAGGTTTGTATGCGTTGGTTGTGTTTATCATGAAAGGAAAAGAATAGGTTTTTTATTCCGCTGACATAGAAAACAAAAACAAAAAAAAGAAAACTGTAGGAAATACTGTGATTATTGAACGCGGAAGCAGTATTTCTATTGATTTTATTGAAAAAACAAAAACAAAAGCAAGACACGTGGTTTCGAGTCGCAGAAGAATTAAAAAATTGAGGATATATGGGACGGCAATTTTCGAAGAAGTAAAGCAGGAAAGAAGAACAGACGTGATTAATTCTCGAATAAGACTAAAAATAAAAATTCCGTGTTTTCTGGATTGGGAGAGAATAAAAGTTCCTGTAATTTGTTGATGTTTTTTTCTAAGGATCGGGAAGAAGATAGGTCTGCAACAACTTCATTTTTGTGAGTATAAAAACAGAAAACGGGTTGTATGTTGATGATAAAGACAACATGTAAAGAAATAACAAAGTAACTATGTGTCTTTCCCAAGGTTTACTTTCTAGAGAAAAAAATTTATTTTTAAAGTCAATTGTAATATTGGAAGTCCTCTCCAACAAGGAATATGTGTTCAATCGATGTTAGGGGATGAAAAGATTGTGGGTATTGTTTATGATATTTTTTGTATGATGCTTGATACAAAGATGATTGTACGATGTTGAATGAGTATGAGTGCTCCGGTCGAAAAGATTATAGCCAAAGATTTTTCATTGTGATGAAGCTTTTGGAGAATTGTGTTGATTTGATGAACGAGTGTGATAGTGTGCCAGATGATAAGATTCTGGACAATATTTGTGATGATGTTTTTAATGATGAATTGTAAGTTGTGCAGATGATTGGACGAGGATGATACCTTTCTCAATGTGTGATGAAATTCAAGATTGAAGAATAATTTGGCTTAAAAGAAATGTTGGAAATTAAGCCAAATTACTGTTGATGATATGCAGTTTTACAATCTCGGTTAGATATTTATGTGTTAATATGTTGTAATTATGAATGCACAGTTGTACTACTGTGACAATTAGGATAGTTAGTTGTTAATTAATAGTTAGCTATTTAAAGAGGAAGGAAGGGGCTGATGTTTTAGAAGGTTTTGAGCAATCACGCATCTTCCAATAGTCACCAATTATGGTTGTATCCCTTGATTGTGTCCATTAATGTCTTATATATATGTGTGTGTGTATATGCATGTATGTATCTATGTATGTATATGTAAACTCACAATGGGGGCATGGAATAAGAAGCAAATTTTTAGGCTTTTTTATCTTTGTATTTCTATTCTTATTATTTCCTCCAACATATTCATCAAAGAACTTGAATCTTGATCATTTCAAAGCTTCCTAAAATCTTATACTTCCGTACACCCCGATAAAGCCACACATTGAAATTCATACTTCCCTCTTTTATTTCATTTTGTGCTTTATACCATCACCCAAAATTTATGAAGACATGAACCTAAAGTCTCTCTTTGCATATAGCATATACCGTAAGATTAAGAACCAAACGTCCAAGTCACCGCAGCAAACAAATCACCTATCCATATATGACCCTTGATTATAGCAATATCTTGTACTACATACTGGTCCTAAGCTGTAGACTAAGGCTATCTGCATTCAATCTACGGGAGAGGCGCGAGATAGGATTGGTAGAGTGGGAACACCATCACCCAACCCTTCAACCCGTGGGTGAGGGCCTTTCTCTCCTCTTTCATTGGTTGAGTGGGAACACTGTTGCCCTCACCCTTCAAAGGAGACAAGTGCACGCACACGAGCGACTTGTTCAAAATTACTTTGTAGATAATTTACTTGTAACGATGAGACTTTTAGGCGACGGTTCTAGATGAGCAGACGACTAATCCAACAAATAGTGGGTGATTTGGAGCGAGAGCTTCCATTTAGAGAGACCTGAAATGCTAGAGATATAAAATGTTTCTCGTTTGCAAAAGTGCGCTTCGGCAATTCGGTAAATAGCCTCTAACTCTCTTGATGAGTGCTTAAAGATGTTAGAAACAACTTCATGAAAATGCATACTACGCTAGGTATCATTAGGCATTACAATAAACAATGCTTACGTAAACTTCGTATGATGATATTCAGTGATCATACACGGCACACAATTCTAAGCACGACTTTCCCGACGTGCTAAAAAACCGAGATTGTAGTTATTGAAAGTGTGCAAATTCCCCGGTTGCATGACAATTCGGAAAGTGATACAAAATAATTAATAAAGAAAAAAAATGCAAAAATGCAAAAATTAACAAAATACCCATTTATTCCACTTGAAAATAAATAAAAAGGATAAAAGAATAAAAAAGTTTTGAGAAGCTCCAAACTCCCTCTAAACCCTAATGTGAATTTGCAACTCTCTCTCTCTCCACCCCACCCCACCCCACCCCACCCCACCCTCACCTCTAAAAGTCCAGCTAGCCAAAGAAGGTAGTACACTGAGAAAAGCCTGCTGCTTTTTTGTTTTCTTTGATCAATGTTCTGCTATTCATCCATCCATCCATCTATCAGCCTTTAATATCTCTGTGTTTTTAGAGTTTTAAGAGAGGCTCATTTAATCTTGTCAAACAACTGATCTGAACCACAAGAAACACACAAAATTAAGAAAAAAGAAAACAGTTTGTTGTGGAGCCCTATTCATTTTCCCCCCTTTCCCTTCCCACTCTTCCTTTCTTTCTCTCCATCTATCCACTAGAAAATCATCTAGACACATACACAGTTACATACCAACACTTTATACATATATACATATAGAGTGAGAGAGACACAGAGAGAGAGAGAGAAAGTGTGTGAGACAGTGAGAGAGAGATATTACACAGTGGGGGTAGCAGAAGTAGTATAAAGAGAGAGAGATATATATAATGCAGCAGCACCTGATGCAGATGCAGCCCATGATGGCAGCTTATTATCCCACTAACAGCGTTACTACTGATCACATTCAACAGGTTTCTCTTCTTTCATGAGTCTTCTTTCTTCTTTTTTTTTCTCTCACACACATTTAAAGAGTGTTGTTGTGTGTCTTGTTATTGGGGTTGTGTGTTCAACTTCCTTTTGCTCTTTTTGTCTTCCCTTTTCTTTTTTCTTTTGGCTTTTACTTGCTTGTTTCTTCATCTGCAACAAGTTCCCTCCATCCACAAAACTACTTACTTTTTGCTAACAAAAACCATATGATGTTATATATTTTATGTGTTTATATGTTGTAAATTTCTGATTTTCATTTTCTCCAGTCACTTTAGTGATGTGTTAGTAGAACTTGTTTAAATGCAGGACTAGAAAAAAGAATAAACTTTTTAAATGTTTGTAAGATAAATGACGCCGGCCTGTAAAATGGAATACTTGCTATGAAGTTTGTAAATCCCATGATGTTATTTCTCGTTCTTTGAAATTATCTTTAAAATACTTGGTTTCGGGAATAAATTATATTACCTTCTTGGTAATCTGAGTTAAGATTCTGCATTAAACATTCTTTATGTTCATCAATATCTATGCTTGTGCATGCTAATCGATGCTTTATATGTTGGCCTTATGCTATCCAGGTATCTTGCTAGTTTTATATGGAGAATATTTCATTGAAAAATGTAATTATTTTATTAAAATATGCATCAAGAAATCAGTCTTTAGTAAATCAAGATATATAGTTTTGAAACTGACGGTGGGCTTAATTAGCTAGACCTATATATAGTTTGGCTTTTGCATAGTGACGTAGGATAGATTTGTATAAGTTTGTTTGGGAAATGGAAATAGAATACCCTTTAGTTATGAACATGGTTAGCTTGGTTTGATTAGTATTTAATAAATTTAGGTTTTAGAGTTAAATGTAGGTAATCATGTCATGCGAGATAATCTTTAATTTATATGGTCACGTAAAATGTTTTAACTAGCTAGCTAGTGTACTTGTATGGTTGTTCATAGGTGGTTTAAAGCGTGATCAATATATATTCCCCTAGCTACGGCTTAGGGTTTAGACCCAATGGGGGTTGAGGTGGTTAAAGTATTTGTGGTTATTCTAACTATCACGTACATAACTTGATGTCATTTGTGCATCACTGACGTACGTGATAGATATATAGTAGGATGCTTTTGTACCTCATGTGAAATCAATTTTACTGTGAAAATATCATTTCTATGTAGAAAATATCATTTCTACTAAACGGCTGGGTTGATAGATCGGCCCAGGTGGCCGCTAAAAGTTGGTTCATCAGAAATTAAACCAGTAAAATTTAAGTAGAGTTTGAAACTAGTGTATTTTGGAGCAGCTTAATTAATTGGGTTATAAAAAAGATGGATAATAGTGGATTTATAAACTTTTGAATACACTTTTTGCTACCTTTATAACTAGTTTTTATTATTATTAAAAAATTAGTTTGATATGTTGTCAATAAAATAGGACTCGAAATGACCCATTCATTTGCTTGCATATGTATGTATGGGTTGGAATAGTAATTTACACGTAGCTGTCATTTCCATCATTAATTATTTAATTAATATGTATATATATAGAGGAAAAAAAGAAAAGGATAGAGTTTGGTGATGATCTTAAATTTGTTATGAAAGAGATGATATAATATATAGTGGAAAAAAATAGAAATATGGCGCTACAGCAAATTCATGGAAACTTCACTTAGAAATGTAAAACATTACAAACGTTTATGAAATATATATATATATATATATACACATTTATAAGTGTGAGTTCTTTTTGTTACTTGTTACCAAAATGTATGTTTTTAAATGCGATAATTATTTTTAGGGTTTACTACTTCAAGATGTATTAAATTATACCTTAAATGTTAATGTGTGTATCAATCTTCTAAAAATGTTATTGTGTGTATTAAACTTTCGTTATTGTGTGTTTTAAACTTACTATTGTATGTACTAAAGTACTAAACTTATACTTTTTTTGCTTTTTTATGTAATCAAAATACGTACAATAACAACAAATTGAAAGTTCAATACACAAAATACCATTTTTGGAAGGTGAATATACACATTAACATTTATGGTATGATTTAATACATTTTGAAAAAGTAAACCCTTATTTTTATTCCCATAAAAACTGCAAAATAGAGAACCATTCACTTTTTTGTAGTGTATGTACTATATATGAATTGCCATATCTTTGGTTAGGGGAAATTAAAAGGTTTCGATCATTTTGTCCATTTGAGTGCAATTAATCCACTAAATAGACGATAGAGGTCTCAAATTGATCGTCATATTAATAACTCTGTTGGATTGCATTCTTTTGTAGCACGTGAAGTTAGATTATTATTATATATATATATATATATAGTTATATTAATTAATATTGTCGAAATGCATGTTTATATATCTTTTTGCTAATTAATATTCTTCTTATTTTTATATGCAGTACCTGGATGAAAACAAATCTTTGATTCTGAAAATAGTTGAAAGCCAAAACTCTGGGAAAATGACCGAGTCGTGTGCTGAGTTAGTGTTTCCGATTCATACTTACATCTCATCGATCAGCTCTTTTTTATATATATATCTTAACTTAATTAATTAAACATCCATTAAAATGTGGGGGTGGCTTTCTGTTACATATATATAATCTACTTAACTTTTAATTAATTGCTTTTTATTATCCCAGAAATCAGGCAAGACTTCAGCGTAACCTTATGTATCTTGCTGCAATTGCCGATTCTCAACCACAGGCACCTCCTGTTCATTCTCAGGTTCTAATTTTAATTAATATATCCATATATCTACCAAGTCGATTCATGTTATGCTCTATATATATTATTACTTTTATAATATAATATTATTAATGCATGGATAGAAATTAAATAAATTTCGGGATGATTATTAATTAGTTGTCTTAATTTGAAATGCAAGCAGTACCAGCTTGGAGGGATGATGCAGCCAAGTGGTCACTACATGCAGCAGCAGCAGCAGCAGCAAGCTCAACAAATATCATCACAAGCACTCATGGCGACCCGTTCATCTATGCTGTATGGCCAGCAGCACTACTCATCACAACAGCAGCAGGCTCTGATGCACAGCCAGCTAGGAATGAACTCCAGTGGCGGTGGCGGTGGACTTCACATGTTACATAGCGACAGCAACTCCAGTGGTAGTGCCAGTGGCACACATCTAGGCATAGGAGGGTTCCCTGACTTCTCTCGCAAGCAAGATATCGGGCTATCTGGACCCACAGCTGAAGGGCGTGGCAGTGGTAATGGTGGCGAGACGCTTTACTTGAAATCTGCCGATGAAGGTAACTGATATTTAATTGACTTGTGTTGTGTTAGGTTATTATATGAAGTCTGTACGTGCTAGATTTTAATTAATTAGTTTCAGAAGTAGGTGATCAAGAAGAGTAGTTGAAGAAATAGAAAAAAATAACTTGTTAAGACGCTTATAAATGGATTTTGGTGTCGGGTATCGCCTTGAAACTCGTTTTTTACTGTTTGTATGTTGCTGGACCATGAATTGCAGACGTTCAATTTGTAGGTGTTGGTTGGTATTCATGATGTTTTCTCTTCTATCATGATTAATTTGTCTTATTAATTTATATATAGATAGAAATTACAATTAAAACAAAATTAATAAAACAATTATAAAAAGCATACATATTTGATCAGTAAACACATGCAAGTCTCTCTTGGCTAATGACGATGTCTGTCTGCAATCTCTTTCAAAGAGCAACCATGGATATCGTTTCCTGGGTCTGTTCGATTCAAGCCATGGGTGGTATGGTTACTCGGGTTTGTTGGGTTAGGGTGAACACGGAGGGTGTGGTTAGGTGCTTGACCAGTGAAATGTTGAACAATTTGCTTAAACTGGGAAGCATCTTTTGCTTGTACCAGAATGGGGCTCGAGATGTGCTTCACTTTGATGCGTTTTTCCTCATCTTTGGCAACTCCGTCATTTTGTCCGCTGATTTCCATGGTGGTTTGAGGTGGCTGGTAGAGTGTGCCGACTGCGTTATCACAGAGGGGCTAGAGGAATAATAATAATAATTATTATGTTTGTTAAAAGATTATATTCGGTTACAAGAAAAATTGGCATTTATAAGCAGATTTTACTAATGGTAAGGGTAATTATGTGCGTAAAAAAACGTCTATAAAGCAATTTGTTGATAAAATAAAATAATGCCGGGTATAACTACTCAACTTTTGACGTTTTACTTGTTTACTCTTTTTTAATCAAACAATGGCTACATACTTCACGATTTTTAGGTTGAAATAGATTTTAAAATAAAATTAATTTTGTGGGAGCTTCTCCTCTAAAAAAACCAAAACCAAATTCAGTTTGACACGGTTAATTGGGTTAATGTTAAGGAGAACTATGAAGTTTAATAATTAGAGTAATTTCGCAAAACGTCAATTACTTTAGGGAACCATGCCCGATGGACTTATTGGGCGTATAAGTACGCTAACATTTGATGACAAAGATGAATAAATTGTATGTCTTTTTTTTTCTTTTTTTTATAGTTTAATGTAATTTTGAATTTCTATGATGGTGTATGTAATGCTTAATTAAATTAAATAGACTAGTTTTTATTTTTTTTTATTTTACGTTCTTTTCAATATTTTTTATAACTATTGTTATTACATTGAAGTATATTTAATATACAAAGAAGTTTGAAATTTGCAAAGTTTGAATATTTTTTGGGTTTAAGCTAAGACCATCAGCATCCAACCCATATTATCCTATTAAATTCACTGTCACATCAGCATCCACATCATTTCTCACCTCTAACCCTTTCTAATCACAAACCCCCACATCCAACCCTATTCAACCATACATCAAATATTAATAAAAAATATATATTATAAGAGAGAGAAAGAAGAAAAAAAAGATACCCGCAACTAGTTACAGGTCTCGACGGGTTGGGAACCCACCATCACCCGATGGGGGGCAATGGTGTTCCCATCGGCTTCCCACACTCACCCGATATCGGGTATGCTCCGATGCAAATGGTCTAAGCATAAAGGAGTAAGAAGTATTACTGACGTGATGCTGAGATGACATAATAATATCACTCCCCATACTCTTACGCTCTTAGTTAGTTTTATTTAGTTATTTATTTATTTAAAAAAATTTGCTGCTCAAGGCTGACTCTTTTACTTTGACTGGATTACAGGAAGTAGAAAAGTTGATCAAGCATCTTCGAGTTTTCTTATTGCAGTCAAACAAAAATACAAAATAGTATCATGAGTGCTACTATTTAAACTCTCACATACCAGACATATCATATCAATCAATTATAGTTTTCAATATAAGTCATACGCTCACATTATCACATCGTAAAAGTCAATTTAAATTTTTAAAGGGATCCAAATAGAATCACCCTAATATTATTTGCAATAAGTTTTACTGAGTGATGTCCTTGAGCTTCTTTTTCTATTATATTAAATAACTTCCACCTCACCGTATTAACAGTTTACACCAATTCTTTAATTTTAAAATTTCAAGACATTTAAATTATAAACAAAAAATAACTTCAAAAATAAATAAAAATAATAACTTCGAAATTCCAAAAAAAAATCAAAATATTGCCATAATTGAAAACAACGACATATCCAAAAAAATCTTCATGAAGGGAACGGTTATTAATACCGGATTAGATAACAGGTCAAAAGTCAAATCTTGTTTGGGTCATAACTGGACGTGTTATAATTATATAGATTACAAATCAGTAATCCCAAGAAAGGCAACAAGTAGTCATGGGTATGCATAAATCTCGTTCTCATTCATTAGCATTACCGAATCACAAATAACTTATTCATTAGCATTACCCGAATCAGAAAATAACATATTCAAATACTCACTTGACCCATTTTCTTCATCCCAAGGACCCCAACTAGCGCAACCACAAAGGTTTCTTCGCCCTTCTTGACTCCCTTGACAAGCTGCAAGGCAAGGATATGGTGCCGAGGTCTTCATAGAAATCAGTTGATAGTCTCGTTTGCTAGGCTTTTCCGAACTTCCCTTCGCCTTTCTATCTCTTAGTCACTCGATCAATCTCATCAACTTGAAAATTCATGTAAAAGTTGTTAAGTCTACTTTCTAATAGAGTTGTTAGTTCAGCAACTCTCGAAGAGAATTTCATTATTCTATTTATTATGATATCTAATGGTCTATTGATGGTATTTACTACACTAAGGCTAGATCTGGACTAATCAACATATTCTTATTTTATGAAGGAGGGTGAGCATGAAGCAATGGCTAGATCCTAATAGTTTGCAACTTAACTGTGATCAGCTAAAACGCTTGCCCGGTCATCCTTCAGCATTGGAAGCAGCCGAGCTCATTCCCTTCACTTCTTGGGCCCAAAGCAGTGCAGTCTTTCCTGAACAAATCAAGGATTTGGGGCTTCTTGCTACGCTACTTGTAACGACCCGAAATTAACAAGAATTATTGTAATATTATGTAGACAAGAAATAAATGATATTTATGGAGTTTATTTATTAGAAAGGTATTTTGGGATATTATTATTTAAAGAAAAGAAAAGAAAAAAAATAGAAAAATAGAAAAATAGAAAAAAGAAGAAAGTCGAAATCCGACATGAAAAAGTGACACGAACCCCAAATGGGATAAAAACAGGTCGACACGAAGTTGGCATGAAAATAAACGGGTCTGGTTATGGTCAATCCTATAATCTAGAAGTGACTTGTATAAGGGTAAAACTTTTACTATAAAATTATAAAATGTTATTTAATACTTAAATTTTAAAAAGGAGATTGTAAATTCAAATGAGAGAGTGACATCTAAGGCAATAAAACCCCACAAACAAAAGTACAAAACATTTAAAAGTTAAAGAATTAAATAAACAATAAAATATTTAAAGCTAAAACAATATTACAATATTTTGGTATTTGTTATTTTGACCATATAGTTTTGATACTTTGACATTTGACTACTTGGTATGTAGTACTTTAGTATTTTGGATAGACTTTGTAACTGTATTTAATGATGTATTATTTTAATTTTATTTCAGTTGTTTAATAATATTATTATTGGCACTTGGTAGAAGCGTAGTATATTATATTGTTTAGTATATTCATTTAAATAAGTTGAATAAAAAAAGTTAAAATTCAAATCAAACTAAAACAAACACCAAATCCAAAGTTCAAATACAATCGAAACGGATATTGAATATTGAAGTTAGAATCTAATAGAAAATCATATTCAAAATTCATATCGAAGCAAGCAAGTAATTAGAAAGATTGAAAAGGAAAATCGTATAAGAAAATTGAAAAGATTATACGAATACAGTTTGGCGAAATGGGTTGACAAGAAACACGACCCGAACCTGACACAAAAATAAATGAGTCAAAATGAGCTGACACAAAACTGACATGACGAATCCGATAATCCGAACCCGACCCAAATTACCAGCCTTACTATTTATTAAAATCGTAAGATATTTAGTCGCCACACAGGGTTGTGATTGCCCACGTCAGCAGCCTACTTGACTATATGGAAGACAAAATCTTTGTCATGAAATTCAATGTGGAATTGTGGATGCATTCATTGAACGTATGCATTCACTTCACTGATTGTCTTGATTGAACCTCTCTCTCTTTTTTTTTCTAGACTTTCTATTATACGTATGATGTTTGTGAGTGTATGATATATGATTTATGTGAAAAAAAGAAAGTCCAACTAGTAGTATCCGATTTCACTTCACATGAATAGCCCTTTTTATTTGTCTATTTTTTTCAATCCTCTTGCTAAACATTCTTATTTATCATACTTATTAACTTGAAGAAGACAAATGTTAAAATCAAAAGATACGATAAAAAAAGAACTAGTACGCTACACATATAAATCATTAAATAGTCGGAAGGATGAAGTATATAAGATAAAATAGCAGGAAGTAAAAAAAGTTATTTTTCAAATGAAATAAACTACTCACCAGTCACCTCCCTCAAACAAGTGTTTAGAAGTAAAAATTATACGGAATTTCATTTGAAAATTTATAATTCGTAGATTAAAGTTTATAGCTACATGTCAATTAGACAGTTTGAAATTCATTATTCACAGAATCACAGACGATGATTTTTAGTTAATGTAGTTTTATTAAAAATATATATAATTGATATTAGAGTTAAAAACTTAATATATTATCTTGAAAGTGGATGGTGCTTTTTAGTGGAAGTAGATTAGAGAGGAAATTGGACATATGGACTATATATAATTATTAGCTTATCATATTATTTGTATATACATAATACTCTTACCGTTCTGTAAAGTGGTTGACATAATGCTGACGGCATCGCTTTTCTCTGTGATGATACATCACCTTCTAATCGGACACCCCATCCGCTCTCCATTCTCTCTCTTTCATACACACACTCCATCTCTCTCTCTCTGATACACATACACATACACATAAATTTTAATTAAAAATATGAGAAAGTTGAGGGATTAAAAATATAAGTATTTTATTTAATTTGCTTTTCAAAATTTGTTTTTTCCTTTAATCGAAAGATGAAAGAAAGATGTAGGAGAGGTATAGCCGAATATATGCGAGACCCTGTTATGAAGAAAGAATAATAAAAAAAAGAGAAGTATTATGCAAACTCTTAAGGTTATTTGCATGAAATAAAAATTATACAATAGCCACAACTTTTCAAAATGAGAAAGGGGGATATTTTAACTTGCGTCAATTAGGCAGTGTATCTCGGCTTTTCTTGACCTATTTTGATTAGATTACATATGCGATTTATTTATTCATATCAAAAGAAAAAAAAAGAAACTATTAGAAGGGAGCTACAACTAAAAGGAAGAAAGTGATTCTAAAAGTGTATGTAAGCCTGAACTGCTTGAATGATTGTGTAGACACTATTTCAAATATGATATTTCGACAATATGCTTGGCTTACACAAAATCCAGATTACGAGGATAATTCTTCAAGGAAAAACTTGTATCAAAACACTAATGAACTAGGGTATATATAGAATTCGAAATCTTCTGATTACCAAATATAAAATCAATCGGTTCAAATAATGATTTTATCCCATAATTAAGGGATGACGGTTTTATTGTAATTTATAATACCGAGATCAAACTCGTTATATACAAGCGTGTACTTTGCACCTCATAACTTGTCTAAAATCAATATATGAATTTCGTTGGTAATATGTAAACTCCATTACACTAGAATGGTCCGGTAACATTAAAATCACCAACAAAAGGGATATAGAGCAGTCCTATAACACACCCCATCAAGACATTCCATACGCAATGACACAATTCTGAGCCGTTTGTCATACTTGTGTCATGACAATCCTCGTCATTTAGATGACGCTCATGATGGACATTTCTTCATTTTCTATAATGTATGATATGAAACGAATGTTTTCTTTTTGGTGGTACAATGATTGGTTAATGGTGATGATGTGACAATCAGTTATTACAAGATAGCAGTCGTTAGTACATGTATTTTAACAAAAAAAAATCATATTTATAATTTTAGAAATATATTATTGATGCTTTAATTACAGATAAGTGACAATTGAACCGAAACCATTTATAACCTCCGCGATTTGGTAATTGAGATGTTAAAGGGTTATATACATATAACAAAATGTTATTCATCAGAAACCATTTATAACCTCGTCGAAAACTTCTGGCCAAGAAAAATGATGAACATAATATTGAATCCGTGACGGAAGCACACACATACACATATTGCCAAAAAATGACTATTGCAAATTCACAATACTCACGGTAACACAAATTGAAAGTTTGATATACATATTAAAAAGTTTTAAAATTTGATAGACACAATAAAAATTAAATATAACTATTAATAAAGATAATCATTATATTGATTCAAAATTTTAAATGCTTATTACCAATTTTGTTTAAAGAAAAGCTTCAAATTCTTTTATTTGAATAATTCTTGTAACCTTTTTCTTTAAAACAAAAAAAACTAGTAGTTTCAAAAAGCCGAGTACGAAACACACCAACACCCTAACCCTATTTGATTATTAAGTCTACTTCATTGGTTATAAGTATATTTTAAGCTTTCTTTATACTAAATTTGATTAAAAATTCAAATAGTATACTCAAAATTTAGTATGACACATAACGTCTTAGAGTGTTCGGAGTGGGCTTTTAAAACCTTGCATGGTGCTTTAAAGGCTCTGTGGCGGAGGCTGTTGTCACTCTGCCACGCGGTAGTCGGTGGTCAGCTGTGGTTTTCTTTGCATAGAAAGGGCTGCGTGGTTGATGTTTATCACAAGTTAGTTTTTTTCCTTTTGATTTGTTAATTGGTAGTACACAATTTGATGTGATGGAGAGTGGTAATTAACGACCATTACAAGACTATGTAGCGAGTTAAGTGGTGTTAGAAAATACTGAGACCACACGTGACATGTAGTGGTGGTCTTATGCCTCGTCATCCACAAACAAGCCTCGTCGAACCTCGTTATCTACTAGGCCATGCTTGTTGTCCATTCGCCAAAGGCCATGCTCGTCGTCCGAAGGCCTTTGACGAACTGCTTGACTTGTTTCCCAATTTTTTTATTTTTAAATATAGCTTTTATGATTGATAATTAAAAATGAAAACGAGTGTTACTAGTCACTAGTAAACCAAAGGGGCTTGCCCTGGCGGTAAGGGAGTTTTCCCAGTGAAGGAGAGATCTCGGGTTCGAGTCTCTCTGGAGGGTTTCTTCCTAGGAGTAGCTAAGGGTCACTCCCTCGTTGATGAAGCAGCCCTACCGAATTAATTAGGGGGTGTAGTTGGAGTGGTTCGAAACCAAGGCTCTGATCAGATCAATCGTGTTTCGATCCTGTGCCTCTACCACTGAAGCGAAGCTGTTAAAAAAAAAAAATAGTCACTAAAGTTAACAATTATTACTAGGAGTGATGTGACGTGATGATTTTCACCATTCCTTTCGGAGTTATTTTATAACCCGAAAAAGAGAACGGGCCAGCCCGGGCAGTCGGGCACCATTTCAAAGCCTTGCTCTGAAAGTGAAATTGGCCATGCAGAAAATGGGAAAAAATGCGAGACAGTGTTCGTGTGTGTGTGTTTTTTATAGCCACGAACCTACGAGAAATTTACGAAAGAGAGAGAAAGAAAGAATCCGAGTTCACAGGGGAGCTATTGAACGATGTCACTTCCACAAACAAGGAGACACCGAAGAGGCGAAAGTGGTAAGAGAAAGGAGAGAGAGAGAGAAAGTTCGTGCAGGAATGGAAAAATAACAAGGGGAAATTGCCAAGATCAAAGAAGAAACAAACAAAGAGAAACTCCATCTGACATTTGATTAAAAAGATGCCCAGAAAATTTCCGTTCTGCAATGCAGATCGATGAGGGTTACCAAAATTGGGTATGAGTTATCCAGAGCAAGTTCAAGACGAAGGGAGCCCTGATTATCTGTGGAAAAAGAAGAAGAAGCATACATTTCCCGCGAAAGGGTTTCTCTGAACTTCCATAATGGTATGTAAATTTTTGTTTTATTTATTAATTCTACAATCAATTTACATTCAAAATGTCATGAAACTTCAATGATTAATACTTTTGCTACGTCATTATGATGTTAAAACGTTTGAATTGTTAGACAATTTTGATAGATCACGTAATACCAACGTTATTCTGCCTGTGATACTTGATATAAAGCATAATCTACTAGGCAGATGTTGCAATCTCTTTCAAGTCCATACTGGTTTAGAAGTTAGCAAGTTATCTGTGTGACATTTAAACACACGGTTATGCTCCACAGAGTTCCCTTGATTAATAAATTTCATAAATGCCTATGTACATTGATACAATGATCTGTAAATGATTCAGTTCTTTTCATGAATTCAATTGATATGCACTGGCATTATATGCAAAAGAGGTAAACTGATTAAGTGCTTGTAGACATGATGCTAGTACAACTAAAGTCTAAACTCTAAAGCTAACCGTAGAGACTATCTATACTTAAGCAAGATTCTGTGCAAACTTTTACTATCCATTTAGCCACAGTTATTTGCTGGTTGCTCTAATGGAACTCAGTAGGATAGCTTCTATAGATGCACATGAACACAAGTGTGCTTGATCAACACATGCATCCATTGCTACCTCATAAATACTGACTGATTTGTATGCACTACAGAGCACTGCAGTGAATATAATAGTAGGCTCTCATGTCTGGGTTGAAGATCAAGCACAAGCTTGGATCGATGGGCAGGTCACAAAGATTAAAGGGAAAGAAGTGGAGATTCAAACTGCTGATGGAAAAATGGTTGATAATCAAAATTCTATTTCAAAAATACAAGTAGCATCATGAGATTCATATTATGGGTTATTTTCAGGTGGCTGCTAATTTATCAAAAATATATCCGATGGATATGGAAGCTCCAGCTGGCGGTGTTGATGACATGACGAAGCTATCTTATTTACATGAGCCAGGAGTCTTGCAGAACTTAAGAACCAGATATGAACTCAATGAAATTTATGTAGGTTTTCGTCTCGTATATTATTAGTCTGAACTCTGAAGAACCTACAACAAATAGATCCTTACTTTTTTTTGAAAATAAAATAAAATAATGGCAGACTTACACTGGAAACATTCTTATTGCAATCAACCCATTCCAGAAGTTACCTCATTTATATGATGCTCATATGATGCAACAATACAAGGGAGCACCATTTGGCGAACTGAGTCCCCATGTATTTGCAATTGCAGATACATCTTACAGGTTATTATTATTCTATGTAATGGTAAGTAACAACCTTTTGTTTCTTGGATGCACGGGTGCTCACCGTGTTGTTGCATCTATTCTCGAGTCAGGGCCATGGTCAATGAGGGAAAAAGCAATTCAATACTGGTGAGTGGTGAAAGTGGAGCAGGTAAAACCGAGACTACCAAAATGCTTATGCGGTTCCTTGCTTATTTGGGCGGCCGGAAAGCTACCGAAGGCCGCACAGTTGAACAGCAAGTCCTTGAAGTATGATATATGACGTATAGTTCTATGTTTAAATAACCTCTTAATTATTTTATATTTTATGTGTCACTTGTGCATGTACATAACTGTATATCATTATACGTATCCTGATAAACTAAATTCTTTCTCCATTGTTGAGTGCAGTCAAATCCTGTTCTTGAAGCTTTCGGCAATGCTAAAACTGTTAGAAATAACAATTCCAGGTTACTGACTATCTTATCCACATGTGATTGAAAGAACTGATGTTCATATCTTAGTTGCATCTTTATTTACTTTTATGTTACAATGGATCAGCCGTTTTGGGAAGTTTGTCGAGATCCAATTTGATAAACATGGGAGAATATCCGGGGCAGCCATCAGGACTTACCTATTGGAAAGATCTCGTGTTTGCCAAGTAAATGATCCTGAACGGAACTATCACTGTTTTTATCTTCTCTGTGCAGCACCACCAGAGGTACTAAGTTTCTACTTTTAATTAATAAGTAAACTTCACTAGTCAATGTTTGACTAGCTTTGCATGTTATCAGGAAGTTGAAAAGTATAAATTGGGAAGCCCACAGTCATTTCACTATCTTAACCAGTCAAAATGCTTTGAGCTTGTTGGTGTGAATGACGGACACGAATATCTCGCCACAAGGAGAGCCATGGACATTGTTGGAATAAGTAAAAAGGAACAGGTATAGCTTCTGTGAATTTTTTTTCTTTTTTAATATGCAACAATAATAAGGAAGATCATAGTTCTTAAGTTGATAACTGATGTGAACCAGGCTCGTTGGGTCGGGTGTACCAGAGAAAGGTAGGGGTAAGAAGCAAAAATAGAAGAGTTGCAGGGCTGAAGGTGTCATTTAGCTATTTCTATTTTAGGAGGTTATTAGTAGCTAATAATAAA
>JAUEJL010032308.1:0-21275 GCA_032274825.1 Drosophyllum lusitanicum | reverse complement strand
TAAGGTTTTTGTAAGGTTATAGAGACCGAGTTTAGAAGCGGTTAATTTGCATGCGTTTTTCATATCACCTCTAATATGTCTTTCATTTCTTTTAGTGTAGTAGTGTTGTTTAATGATTTGTAGGATTCTATGAGAAAGATTAGTATTTGATATGAATTAATACATGCACTTACTGAGAAAAGAACATGTTGAGTAGGATCTAACAATCACGATCTTGCAAAGACAAAAAGATCCTGTGTGGCTGTGTATGATCATAATCTTAACAACCTTGCTTGCTAGTATTAGTTAAGGCATCATCTCCTCAGCTCATTTTGATATGGAAAGACATTACTTTCATATATCTATAAATCTATCAAAAACTTTGAAAAGCATGGTAAATCATCTTGCACATATATAAACATTAATCAATATAACTCCCAAGTCATGATCAATAGCAGGAGTTCTACATATACCGAAAGCCTTAATGGTATAGTGTGCCATCACCAAATACAGACTCTACGAGGCATGTGTTATCCGTGATCTAGTTAGTTTGTCATTAATATATGGGTAATATAAATTCAAAAATCTGATATTCATACATCTAAACTCTCAAATGATTCAAAGTATGATATTACTTGACCACATTAAAGTAGTGACGAACGATTATAAGTAATGGAAGTGACTTGTCCTGTTCTGTTTTACAAGCTTCCACAACCCTCATGAGATATCAGATAATCATGTCTTGCAATAACAGAGCAACAAAATCGTGTTCAAACTGAAAAGTAACCAAACATGTCTAGTAGGACTTTTGACTAACCAAACATGACTGTTGGAAACATTAATGCGTAATGACTTGAATGTGATAACTTACCTGTAATTCGATCTCTGTACCTTGCTTCCCAGCTCTAAAACTCATAGCAATTACATTTTGGAATTAATACTAGAATCTGGCCGGCTGATCAAGCAGAATTAGTGTTTCCATGTAGGAGGTCACAAAGAATTCACCAACTTCTCCATGAATCGCAAGATCCTTGATATGTTTTGTTGAGGGTTCAAAAACTTTAAGCGTGGCTGATTCTTCACACCGATCAAATGTTTCTAACACTGGTTCACCATTTTCCCTAAATCCAACTATCGTACTTAACGATGCATTTGGTACATCAACGGTGAATAGATTCGCAAATGAATTTGGAACACCATGGTCCATCATCCATACACCATAAACTAGATTCTCACCATTTTCACTGCATTCAAGCACCACAAGAGAATCCCTTAGCGTAGATATTGACAAAGTTTTCTTTTGTGCTAAAGATTTTGGAAGGTATATTTCTTTAAATTCTTCACTTGTCAAATCAAATGAAACAATAATCGTTATAAAAGATTAAAAGCCTTAAAGTTAACCATTATATCAAAAAAATCCACACTATCAAAACCATCCACATTAGCCCTATCAAATGCAATCCAATAAATAAAACCATCTGTAACAATGCGAGACCATCCAAAACAAATCAATTTACGAGGCAGATTTCTTAATGGAATTCTCCAGGCTCTTGAGCTTAATGTAAAAACCTCAACTCGCAAAGGGATGCAATTTATAATCTCCCAATTCTCCCAAAAACTAACAAACTTAATTTTAACAAGCTTCGGATCATTAGTGAGAGGACAAACCCCAAAACCAACAACAGTTTCAAATGGAGACTTTAACTCATCAGGCACTTTGATAACAACTGACTGTCTAATCGAAGGATTCCATAGAACAACAATGTTAAATTCCGGGTTCAGAGAAAAATCATCTCCATCTTGATAATATCCATACAAGCACAATAAGCCACGAGAGGTACCTAAGAATACTCGTTCGTCAATCAATTTAAAGAACACGGGAATATGAAGAGAACACTGATGTTGAGGGAAGTTATCATCATCGATTATCGGAACGTATTTTTGCTCAGAATCAACTTGATCTTTGTACCTTACAAGTAGACGTTGCCGCTGAGAGCGGTGAACGTTGTAGTCAGCCATAAACTCAGAGCTATCGATGAGAGATTTCCATGGTTTTGACACGGATCTGAAAAAAATCAACGATTTGATTGGAAGCCATTTGATGATTTGAACTTGTATTTCGATGGTTATGTAGTCGGACATTTTGATTTGAGAATGTTTGAATAAAGTTCTAGGGTTTTCAAATTTTTGTAACCGAAGAAAGAAGCGTGAAAGAGAAGATTTTACAGAAATAAAGAGGCGTCTGTTAACTAACTTATGATTTTACGAATCATAAAAAGTGTATTTGGTAATGTTATTTTTTTAGTTTAACCTTTTTAACTAACTTATGATTTTACGAATAAAAAAATATTTAAATTAGCTTATAACTTATAAGTTAATAAATTTCTTTTAAAAACCTATAACTTAACTTATTATTAAAAAAAGGTATGCTTATATTAGAGAATTTCTGTTAGTTTTAGGAAAACGAATAAAAAGTTGATTCAATTTATAAAAAAAGGTATACAGGTAAATGTATAAAATAAGCTTATAGGGGAGAAAAAAGTTGATTCAAATTAATTTATCAAAAGTAAATTATTTTTCTAAAAATAAGTCTATAAGCTTAAGCTTATAAGCAGTGGTGTCTTTGAGTGAGTGCAGGAGATGCGACTGCACAGGGCCTATGTTTCAAAGGGGACCTAAATTTTTATATACTATATTATATATAGATAAGATATAATGTTACGATTTTCAAAGTCCACTTAATAAAATAGAAATAGTATGAAGGTTGTATTTAAAATAACTATCTTAAGCCAAAAAGTAGATATTATGGATTTGATGGCAAAGATCTTAAGTCATAATTGTAGTCAATGTTAAAGTCGCACTTAAGTATAATGATCTTGATGCAAATGAACTTTATATGAAGTTAAAGCTAATTGACACGATTTTACCCGGCGAAACTGTCAAACTAAGGTTGCTTTAAAATATCTAAAATAAGACAATTGTTTTCTTAATGCAATTATTGCATATAGAGTCTTGTTTAATATTACAATAATGTTGCCATATACATAAACAAGTTTCTCAAAAAACTTAAATGTACTTACAGTCCAGTATATCACAAGAAAAACTTAATAGAATGATAATGATAGCTATTGAATCATATCCTGGAGATTGGATTATGAAAAGTTGATTCATAACTTTACTTAATGCTAAGAAAACTTCATAATTCATGTAACTATATAAGATAAACTATTTATACCATAGTTCTTTTGTTAGTTATTGATATAACAAGTATCATAGTATTAGTAAATTTTTGCTAATATATATATATGTGTGTGTGTGCGCGCGCGCGCGCGTGTGTGTGCGCGTGCGTGTGTGTGCAAGGGCAAAACCATGATTTTTGTTGAGCACTGGCACCATATAATACAAAAAAAATTCATTAAGATTAAGGGTGTTGTTTGAGTTTTTTCGGGTTTCTAGTTAATCAGGTCGAGTTAACGATGTTTCAGATGTTGTTCTGGTATTTTTAGGGCCAAAATCTAAAAACACAACTTATATGAAGTTCTGTTAATTAAATTGTTGTTTTTAAGGTAAACTAAAGTATTTTAAAGGTATAAATAGAATATTTAACTACATCCTATCATTGTTTTTTAATTTTATTTTTCATTAAATTTTGGTGGCATCAAAAAATCATTAATGACACTCAAAATTTTGACTAATGGCATCGGTTCGAAAATTGACGGGTACGGTGGCCTATGCCACCACCGGACAAAGCATAAGTCCGCCCTGTGGCCCTGTGTGTTTGTAAAAAGGGCCCATATTTCCTCTTCACACAAGGCCTAAAGAATTCACGAGACACCCTTGCAACTTATGTGTCATTATTTATAAAAAAGAAAATAAAAAATTGCCTGCTACCTATCGTATAGGTAAACCAACACATATGATAGCAATGTATGAAAGTTTGATGCATACAATAAAAAATTTAAAATTCAATACATACAATATATAAGAATTATGCAAAATTGAATTTATTTAAATAAATTTTGTCCTTTTTAATAATCTTATCTGTTATATGTATGACCGATCTAATTTGAGCTATACTATATAACTATAATGGTATTAAAGAAGATTGACCATATTAATAATACATGAATGAAGTATTTAAAGTTACTATATATATTGAGTGGCATGATTTTTAATGGAAAAGGAGTAAAAGAGTTGATGAAAAGAGCAACTTAAGTCGATCGCTAGTTTCATATGCATAAAGAGGGATATTCCATTTTATAGAAAACAAAAGCCCTCAAGCTTTCAACTCCCCTCTTTCACCAACTTCCACGTGAGTTAGGCACGTGCATCCCACCCCAAATCACGTGACGGAAGCAAGACATGTGCTCTCACGTTCAACTCAAAAGATTAAAAAAAAATTAAGTAATTTAAACTAAATATATATATATATATATTTAGAAATAAAATTTGCATTGAGAAACCACTCGATGCTAGTTTTCTTCAAGTAAACTGTTTAAAACAATGCACGTCCATTTACCCAATAAAAGATTACCACGTGTCATTGACCCACCGCCTTATTGGCTCGTGAACATGAGTGAGAGCTCTCACATGCTCGGCTGACACTCCCCTCAACCCACTATCACGTGCTCTTTGGACTGTTTAAATTCGTATCATTTTCCCCAAATTTTTAATATAATCTTTTTTTATTTTTAACTAAAAGTAATATGATATAAAACTGGTATATATTATTGTTTTTATAAGAGCAAGCGGTATACTAATGTCGTCCTATGGTGTAGTAAAGGACACCACCAGGCACCGGCAAGAACACCGCCCTACCCCGGGTTACGACTTTTAATTTTGATCCATTAAGTTCATGATGTTTAAGTTCACATGAGTAGAAAAAAATGATTTGACATATAATCAACTAACTTAAAATGTCACATTTATTTATATAAAATTAAATAAATAAAATAACATGAAAAAACAAATACCATAAGTGGAATATTAGAATAAATATATTATTATTTCATTACAAATACATATTAACTATGAGTTTAAAATAGCATAATTAACTAATGGTTGGTGTTTTTTTTTCCTTACCAATTTGTATAACTGATTTTAAAATAAGAAAACAAATAACTAAAATTACTAAATATATGTTAGATTAATTCTCATAAAAATATTTCATAAAATTTAAATTTAAAGATAAAGAAAACTTCGGATAAAAACTTATTGAGAAAAAGAATAAACTTAGAATACGTGTAGTACTGTAGTGTCATCTTCATGATACCGCTACAACTCTCATGTAATAAATGACTAGGGCTTCTTTCTTTACGCTTATGAAGTCGTGTTTTGAATTATTTATTTTATTTTCTTTATACTTCAAGTAAAAAAGAAAAACCTTGTCTAGCTAGATTAATTCAATAATATAATTATGGATGTTTTAGTTATTAGTCAAATATAACGATATAACAGTCGGTCAGTCTAGTTATAAAAGTTACGACTATAATTACTATTAACCTTAGCAACAAGAACCTTCGATTTCTATTTTTAAGTAATTACTTGTTTCATCTTTTAAAACTGCAACATTCATGAATATAACATTATAATTATTATTTTTATTAAAAATTTAATATAGTTTCACATAGTGACTCATCACTAAAATAATAAAATATAAGTGGGATGCATTTGCTATACATGCATATATTTATTTATTAAATAATATATAAAAATAATTTTTATTGTTTTATTGACCTTATTGGGGATGGAGTGAGTAAATGCAAAGGACAATTACCAATGAGGAGGTGAGTACTACAAGAATTATTCGCTATCACTCCTAGGGATCGTTCCATTCACCGCTGGTCCCACTAGTGTCTGATGTAAGCAGATAATCCTACGTGGCATTAATTTTCTTGAGGAAAATATAAGAGTAATGTTAGAACTTTTTTTTTATTTTACTAACAAAAATTATATTTCTTTCTGTAAAATCTTTATACTTCATCTTTATACCCGTATAGATTATATATGTTATGTATTATCAAAGTAATTCATTTTCAATAAAAGAAGGGTGGTTTACCTTCGTAAAATCGACCAAACTAGAATAATTGTTGTAGTTTTTTTTAACAAACTACATTTTATTCAGCAGAATGATAACCACAGCCTTAAAGGTTGTAGGTAAAAATAAAAAGAGATAATTTTAGTTTTTAAAAATAATAATCATAACTTATGTCATCATAATTAACTTTCTATAATTTACATAGTTAACTTTTAATTAGTTTTTAACTTTCAATACACGAAATAAGGTTGTCATTTTAAAAACTAAAAATAATATTTATTTTATTCTTATTCACAGCCCTTAAAGTTGTGGTTAGCATTTTCCTTTTATTTAAGCTTTGGACCCTATCATAAAGAAGTAGCCTCTTTTACTGTCGGTTAGTTATGCTCATGAATACGTAAAATGTTAAAGGTAAAATTAGAAAAATGGATCTTGAAAAAAAAAAGATTTAGAAAAAGATACATTTAGCCAATATGTCAAATTTTTTTTAAGATTGCTTCTTAAGGTTAGTTATTTTTAGTGTATACAATTTCAACACGTTCAAATATGACCTGGGCCTGTTTTCATCTGTTAGTCTACCCATTACTATTATCACCTCTTTTATTCGGTGCCTTCTCTGAAACGTCTTCATAGATTTGTCACTGGTCATTACGAATTAAATTATGTGACGTACATCGTAACCGTGACCGCCTATTTAACATTTATAGCAATTTAGATATCTAGTGAGGTGCTTGGTTCGTTGGGATTGCTCACTAAACTATTTAACTAATAATTGTTAAAGTTTTTAAACAGCAGAACACACACATCTTAAACTTACTTTTAGTTCTATATTTTTGTGTCTATAACGGGACTATAACATATAATCATGAGAAACACATTTCTAACACCTTAATCGCTGGGATACAAATCTTTTGGCAGCTAATAATTCTTATTAGTATGAACAATTTATAAATAAAAATTTTCAAACTATATATTTACTTATGGGTTTACTTTTTCGAAATGTATTAAACTATACCTCAAATGTTAATGTGTGTATCCACCTTTCAAAAACGTTATTATGTGAATTGAACTCTTAATTTGTTGTTATTGTATGTATTTTTATTACATAAAAAACCAAAAAGAGTATAAGTTTAGTACATACAATAGGAAGTTTAATACATACAATAACACGCTTTTTGAAAGTTTAATACACACAATAACATTTTTGAAAGGTGGATACATGCATTAACATTTAGTGTATAATTTAATAAATTTTAAAGAAGTAAACCCTTTACTTATTGATAATGAAATAAATGGTTTGGATAAACATTTCTCATAAGGTTCAGGTGAAGGCATTGATGGACCTAAATATCATTGATAAGTTAGTAAATCACAAATGGACCCAATAATTATCAAAATAAGTTATAAACCACCTTTGAACAGCCAAGTTAGAGGGGCATCAAATCTTATTACTCCAATTAAAATATATTATTTAAATTAGGGTTTACTTCTTTAAAATGTATTAGACTATACCCCAAATGTTAATATGTGTATCCACCTTCCAAAAATGTTATTGTATGTATTGAACATTTATTTTGTTGTTATTGTACGTATTTTGATTACATAAAAAAACAAAAAAAATATAAGTTTAGTACATACAATAGAAAGTTTAATACACACAATAACACGTTTTTTAAAAGTTTGATACACACAATAACATTTTTTGAAGATTGATATACATATTAACATTTGGAGTATAGTTTAATATATTTTAAAAAAGTAAAGCCTTTAAATTACTATAAAAATTAAGGAATTTAATGTAATTAAATTAAATATATATAATTAATAATAATCATAATAAATTAATTAATTAACCTTCGTCAAAAAATAGTTCCATATTTTTAGGTGTCCGCCATCCCCCTTCAAACGCAAATAAACTCTCTCGGTTCCCCACCCTCACCTCTCTTCACTCCTTAACTCTCTCCTTCTCCACACCACACACTTTCTCTCTCTACTCCCTTTCTCTCTCTCTCTCTCTCTCTAAAACTCTCCTTCTTCAATTCTTCTTCTTCCGTTGCGTTGTTACCATTTTCACAATTCAAATGGAAACTCCTGAATTCTTCTACACTAACACCCAACAACAATTCACCCCCGAAAAACGACACTCCGACCTCAAAACCGACCATAAAACCGACCATTTCGCCATCGACGACCTCCTCAATTTCCCTACCGACGACACCGCCCCGCCCGTAGACGAAGCCTATGACGTTGGCGGCAGTGTTCTCACCTCCACCAACTCATCCACCGTCACCGCTGCTGTCGACAGCTGCAACTCCGCCGGTGATGGTGGACGCCGGAGCCTCACCGACACTCAATTCTCTCATGACCTTTGTGTCCCGGTAATTCATTTATTATTGTTTCTGATTTTTTAATGTTATTTCTTAGGATGGTATTACTCACTTGTACCATACAAGTAACTAATGCACATTACTGCCATGCATTATTTGCGTACCTTACTTAGAATTTCAATATACCATAATTATATTATATTATTATAAATTAAAGTGAAATGTTTTACAAAATTGAAGTTCACGTTATTACTAGCTTTTTATTTTTTTATTATTTGAGGTGGTGAGATCTTCTCGAAAAAGAAAGTTTCACTTTACTTTACTACAATGTTAAAAAAAGAGTTTATAAAAATAATATGTAAATTACTCTAAATAAACAGAAAAAAAACACTAATAATTTGAGAGGCTATAAAAAAAATTATACAATAACAACTTAATTATAGTTTAGAAGTGACAATTAATTATTAAATAAATTCTACTTTTACTTCAAAATTTTAAAATAATAATTTAATTTGTTTATTTCAGTATGATGATATGGCTGAGCTAGAATGGCTGTCGAACTTTGTGGAGGAATCGTTTTCAACGGAAGACATGGAGAAGCTTCAGTTGATATCCGGAGTGAAAGCCCAACCCGGTGATGCACCTGAAACACACCAATTCCAGAATGAAATCGATAACCGAACCAACAACCCGATCTTTAACACAGAAATGTCGGTCCCGGGCAAGGCTCGAACCAAGCGTTCCCGTGCCGCACCGTGCAATTGGACTTCCCGACTCCTCGTTCTCTCGCAACCCTCGTCAGGTACGAACACCACTATGTCATCGGAGTCAGAGTCCGACATTGCCTCGAGCTCAATCGGCAAGAAGACCGTGAAAGGCACGCCAAAGAAGAAAGAAGTTTATGATAACGATTCACACAATGGAGAAGGGCGAAAGTGTCTCCATTGCGCCACTGATAAAACCCCTCAGTGGCGTACTGGACCCCTAGGTCCAAAAACCCTTTGTAATGCTTGTGGGGTTCGTTACAAGTCTGGTCGATTAGTCCCAGAGTACCGACCTGCAGCGAGCCCTACTTTTGTTTTAACAAAACACTCAAATTCACATCGTAAAGTGCTCGAGCTAAGAAGACAAAAGGAGATGCAAAGTGCACACCAACAACCATATTTTCATCATCAGAACATGATGTTTGATGTATCGAGAGGAGATGACTACTTAATCCACCAACACATCGGTCCAGATTATCGACAACTTATATAATTAAGCTGATGTAGGGGGTTAATTTGGGGATAAAGCATAATTTGAATTTATTTTTAATTTATTTTCTAGTTTTTGAGAATTAATTTAGTCAATGTTTTATGCGTTTTAAACAAAAATGTCGTATGATTAAGTTCTAGATTATGAAGTTTTGAGAAAAATTAAAAGAAAAAGAAGGAATCTAGATTATGAGGTTAACTTTTAGATGCTTGTAATGTCAATTGAGTTTTCATTTGCCAAATTTGGCATATTCATGAATCAATTTTTCATTTAAATTAGCAATTTTCATTTTGATTTTACTCTTTTTAGATGAGTATATACTATATAGTTTCTTCTCTTTCTTTGCATCACATTATCGTTACGTCACTTATATTTTCTTTTTCTCTCTATCTTTCAAACGTAGAAAATATCCATTTTTCAACTTTTTCAGTTTTATCTTAATTTTTCAAAATTGTACAAATATATATATGTGTGTGTGCGCACGTTTGCGTGTGCACACTATAGAGAGAGAGTGTGTGTGTGAGAGAGAATATGAAGCGAGAGGATTAGTATAGCAATGTTGCAAGGGCACGGAAACAAGATGGAAAAGATAAGCATGTTAATAAGAAATGTCAGTATTGTGGCTGTTAAAAAAAATGAAATATCCGTATAAAATCTTGATGTAATTAAATAATAAAATACTGTAATTAATAGTCAATAGTTAATATGAAATATCACTATAAGATCTAGATGTTTTACCTAAACAAAAAGGGAAAAAATTTGTTGTAAAGGTGTTATCAGTGAGAATTTCTATCCAATGATTAAATTTTGACCTTTTCTATAACATACTTCTACTTAAAAAAAAAAGGGATGATAACTATAGTTCTTAGAGTCTTAGGTATGTAGATAATAATAAAAAAAGTAATTTTAATTTTAAAAAATAACAATTACAACTCATGTCTTCATAATTAACTTTTATAGTTATCTTTTAATTAGTTTTTAATTTTTCATACATGAAACAAGGTTGTCATTTCTAAAAACTAAAAATAACATTTCTTTTATTCTTATTCGCAGAACTTAAGACTGTGATTATTATTTTTCTTTAAAAAATGATTAAAACTTAAAACTGATACTAAATTATTGGTCCTACTTTTTAGAAAATTTAGGTAAAAAGTAGTAAATTTTTTACCAAAAATATCACAAAGAACTCACAAATAATAAGTGTATATCTGAGTGTAAAGGACACTATCTTGTACCAAATGATATCACTTAGGTTTCTTAAACCAATAAGTATGAGTTTAAAACTCATGATTAGTGGGGTAAATGGTAATTATAATTCTATCTTCCATATATTTTATTAAACTAAAATTACAATTTATAGCGTTAATACCTTCTCAATAAAGAAACATTCTATAATATAAAAACCTTTAAAAATTCAAGTCTATGCAAATTTAATACTAACTATAATATATTAAATACAATAAAAAATCAAATAAAAAATTTCTATTAAAAACATTTATAAATTGTAAAAAACTCATATAATCAAAATAAATAATTATCTACTTTTTTTGCACAGGTACTTGATAATCATTTACAATGCTTGATTAAGTTTCTTCGAATAAAAGAGTTAATTGCATAGTTCGTCATTAAGGTTTTCTCAAAATGCAATTTTAGTTACTTGCATCATTCGTTCTTAAAGTTTTCTTAAAATGCAATTTTAGTCTTTTAAGAATCCAAAGTACAAAAATGGTCCTTTATTCATAAATTTTGTTGCAATTGTAGTCCTTTCATTAACTTCCATTAATCACTGTTAGTGCCCCTCATGTGCCATGCACATGAGACATGAAGGTAATTGTGTCATTTCATTTTGCAACCTAAAGTCCTTATCTTTTCTTTAGTTTCTTTTATTTTTAATTGCTTTTAAAATTATAATAAATAATATAAACATGCTTTTAATTCCTTTGTTGACCTGCTGTTTTCTTGGTGGCCCAACTCCGACCACCGTGGTGATATCAACTTCTAGTCACCATCTCCGACCACCATCGTTAACATCCACCCTTTATGAAGAGAAACCATCAAAACACCACGGAAAAATCCATATCATGAAAATTAAACCAAAATCAATTTTTTAACCATTAAAGACAAAGCTCAAATTGTTTTTTGTAGGGCCAAGAATTCATAAAAATGCCAAAAAATGCACAAAAAGGAAGAAAAAAACCATTTGCAAGATGCAAATGTGGCCTGCCAACAACATTGAAGTCGAAAAGAGAACCCTAAATCATCTTGAACCAGATGGTGGGTGCGTGCATACGATGGCGATGGCGATGGTGGGTGCGTGCATACGATGGCAATGTGGCGTTGGTGGCGAGATGGTCGGCTACAGTGGACGTTGTCGGTAGAGAGATAGGCAGAAAAGTAGAATTAGGTGGATTCTAGTTGGAAATGGGGGGCAAATATGTGGGAGAGAGAGTATTAGAGAGAACATAAATTTTAGAAGCAAAGATTTTAAGTTAAATAAACCTAAGTTTCCCCTCCTAATCCCTTTATTTCCTTCCATTTTCTTAATTAAATAAAACTTATGAATACCTATATTTTTAGTTTCTTTCCAAATCTTTCTCTTAGTAAAAAAAACTCGAGAACAGGGTGTACGTTAGTGTTCTCAAGCTACCGAAAGACCTGATTGGAGGGCTGATACCCTATAACACCTACTCTTAAAACTTATGTTTAATAAACTGATAACTATACAGAATTAATGTATGATTAAAAGAGCAATATATATAGTTTTGTGTACTTATGATATTTATTGTAAATATAGTTCAATGCTATGATTGGTTTTGCCTCGAGTACTAGGAATCTATATATCAATTATAAATTTATATAAGTTCTATAAGTAGAATCAAAATATGACAATAAATAAAAATTAAGAGAGCATTTAAACAAATTAAATATAGTTTCTCTGTCAGAAAATAATAATAATTTATACATAAGGCTAAGAGCAACCTTGCAATTAAATAAAAAATGATTGAGATTTCATCAAAGATTATATATTAAGATTTTAATTAAATAATACGTGAATTATGATATTTGTTTAAAATTAATTTATATTTAAATGACATCGTCTTATCGTAAAGTTACGTGGACCAAGATTACCATGTGCATATATTACTTTAATTTAATTTAATTTAATTTACTTATGAAAACTTAAAATTAATTAAAATTAAAGATATAAAGAAATAATGTATGTGATCATGTGACTCGGTGCCTCCATCAACCTCAAGATGAATACAAGTTTATGACTTCTTTTTTACCTCTAAAAAGAGTTTATAACTTAAATCAAAGCAGTGCCCATTGGTCATGACGCAGTTGGATTAATATCCAATAGGACAATAATTTATTAATTAAAGGATACGTACGAACCTAATTTGTCTATATTATTTTTGTATATTAGATTAAATTAAAAATAATAAATATTAAACATCAATTAAAATATATTAAATAATTATAATATAATACGTAAAAGAATATGATCAAGAATTTGAAAGAATGATAAATCATAAGAGTTTCAAAAATAATATGTTTAAACAGTAAAGAAATGTTTATATATTACAAGATTTAGAAATCAATCAAATGATTAAGTTACATTCAATTAAAAAAACAACTACGGTATCAAATGGTTATAATACTTTCATAGTCTAAATCTTTGTCAAATTTAACGTCATTTTTTTCGGTAATGGAATAATCTATACAAGCATATGTAAAAACTGATAAAAATACAGATTAAATAACTTTGACAATATTGGAATTAATTGATTAGTGTTGTTTAATTGAGTCAATTTATTTGATAAATAGATAAAACACTGATAATCTAAATTTTAAAATATAAAGCCATTGAATATACCAATCTTTAAGTCAAAAGTGATTGTAATTAATTTTGATCAAATGAATAGTTATAATTATTCAATTAAAATTAAATTATTGTTCAATCACTTGCATGTATTATAACACTTACTTATTTTATATATTCTCATATTGTTTTTTTTAATTTAATTAGTTCCTTTTATCATATGTATGCATGAGTTCACTGATTCTTTACAAAAAAATCGAATTTGCATTTAGTTTATCTTTCATAAATGCTTTAATCCATACATATATGTTGTACAATAAAGTAGTTTTTATTATCTTTATAATTCATAAATTTAATCCAATGCATTGTGCAGAAGGTTCGCACAAAAGGAATTTAGCGCGCCGCTTTATATGAGGTAACGCGTCTCGACCGTTGTGAATAACTTTATGGTTAATCTTTGTCAGGACCTAAGCATTTAACACTACTTTAAAAGCAATTGTTGGTGGAGAAGGCACAACTTTATCCTTTATAGCGTAGCAAGCAACACCACTTTTCAATTTAGGGAGATGTTTGTCAATGACCCAACAACCCTCCCTAGCATCTACCAACACTAACAAGTTGCTTGTTAGAGGAAAATTGCTTCACAAGTGTCTTCCATTGGATTCAAACCCGTGACACATGCTAATATCAATTGTCAGGACCTAAGCGCTTACCACTATACCAAAAACTTCATGGTGGAGAATGCGCACCTTATTCCTTTATTGCGTTGCAACCAACACAATGTTTTGATTTAGGGAGATTCTGGTCAACAACCCAACAATCTTAGAACCTTAGTCATTCCAGGCCCCAACACACCCATTCGTAGACAAAATCATGCATAAAAATCCTATCATATGCAATCAATATACAACAACCCATTAACATAAACTCTATGAAAGCATACTCGAATTCATAGCATCATGATTTATTCTTACCCTACTAAAACTAGAACATGAAGTAAGATTAATCTAGGACACTAACTTCTGGATTAACCCGAAATCAAAGACCATGAAAACAAAAACCTTCAATCTTCAAGCCTTCAATGCACCACCAACGCTCTATGATCCTCAAGACTTCAAGAAGTGAAATCCTAGCTTAGTCTGCAGAGAAAAAACGTGTAGAAGGGATAGTTAAGAACTAAATTCTGGCCTACCCTCTAGGGTTACAATAGAGGTATCAATCTCACTTTTGGTCTCCTAGTTTAGCCAAAAATACAACCTAACTATGTAACTACATTTTAAGTCTTTAATTACCATTTATGACACTATACTTCCACTTTATAGTCCTAAAAACTCAGAAGGAAAAGAAATAGGGTTGTAAACAAACAGAATGTTTATGAACCGTTCGTGAAATCGTTCGGCAAGAAGTTCGTTCATGTTCGTTCGTTTACGAACATGAACAAGATTTTTTGTGCGTTTAATTAAATGAACGAACACGAATAGAGCTCTCGTTCGTTCATTTATGTTCATGAATGTTTGGTTATCCGTTCGTTTATGTTCGTTTATATTTTTTATATATACACATATATTATATGTGTGTGTGTTTATATATAGTGTTTATTTATGTTTAATAATGTTGGATTTGCAATATAGTGTATATTCGTTCGTTTACGTTTGTTTATCATTTAAATGAATGAACAAAAATGTACACGAACTAACCAGTCTTTTAAACAATCGAACACAAAAGCTCGTTCGTTTATCATTCGTGTTCGTTTATTTGTTCGGTTAAAGTTAAACGAACGAACACGAACAAGCCCCATTTATGTTCGTTCGGTTCGTTTACAGCCCTAAAAAGAAAAGTAACAAAGGAAACTAATGAAGCTAACGGAATTGAAATTAGGGTCGTTACACTAAGTTAAATAATTAATCAAAGGATTTAATATTAAATTTATATTAAATTTTTATATAACGTGCAATGCTATTAAAACTAAATCCATGTATTATTTTATTAATTTATTTATTTTTTACTAATACAAATTATAATGGTTTTATCTAAATTAAAATATATAGATCACTTTGCACATATGAAAAATAATATTTTTTATTAAGGCCCGCAACAAATTTTGAATTTTATTTAAACAAAATAATTCTATATGTCACGTATAATCAAAATGTGAATAATAGCGTTGCACGTCATAATATATTTATAATAGAACTATATGTTATATAAATTATATAAATTGTTTGGGGTTGGATAAATGAGATTAGTATCAGGTAATTACGCGAGTAATGACTAAAATCATAACCATTTCAAACCTGCGAAATTTTTTATCAGAAATCTCGTATCCGGTCCATAACCATTAACCCTTTCCAAAAGTTTTGGTTCGGGATTTCCCGTTAAGATCGGTTATTTTGCCATCCCTAGATTGTCTGATAAATTTTATTCGTATTAGTCTTTTATTTAAATTAGAAGATGCAATCAACTTTATTTTGTATTAAATAATACAAGCATTTTCTAAATGTGTTATTGTATACAAGCTATATGAATCTAGTCATACGTGGTGGTATTGGTGGAAGATGGCACCTGGTGTGGCCTATGCAACATGGAATGTGGTTGAGGGTGGTGGTGAGCAGCAACTGCTGGTGTTGGTGGCCATGGGGACAGTGTTGTTTGTGGTGACGTGGCGATAACGGTGTAGCTGACATAGATTATGGTGGGTGGTGGTGGTGGCATGGGTGGTAGGTAGTGGTGATGGGTGGTTGGTGCGGTGGTAACGACGTCGGTGGCGATCGGTGGTGGTAGGCCATGGGTGGTTGGCAGCAGAATGCACAAGAGTGAAGAAATTTCATGTTTCAAAGATTTTGATCAAAGCTAATACTTAAGCAAAAATGAGTAAGAAGAAATTACCAATTCAAAATCCCACAATTCCTTCCAATTTCTACCAACAAAACAGGACCTAAAGATTCCAAATAACACCTCGGGCCCTTCTCTTGATGAAAACTGATTATGTAACTACCTTAAACTAGATTAAGTGGGACCGGAATTATAATCCTTATTATGGTAAATTAGGGATGGCAATCATGTCGTGTTTGGGTTGGCGGGTCGGGGGATCGCGACACGAACACAACCCGTATAATTATTTGTGTCAAGGTATGTAACACGAAACCGTATAATTTGAAACACGACACGATCGCGTAACCCGTTTAATTATACAAGTTGGCGGGTTCACGGGTTATAAACGGGTTGACGGGTCATAAATGGGTTGGCAAGTCAGCAGGTCTAGTTTTGCTAATTTTGTCTCTTGTTTGTCAAAATACGTAATTGAAATGTAAAATACTAAATAAAGTTCAACCCTACCTAGATAGTCTAATCAGAATACAAAAACTTAATGATTCTAATAACAATTAAGCTACAAGTATTTAAACATTAATAATTCGCTGATGTCTACTTTCAATAGTTTCAAAACGACGAAGGAACAAAATGAAAGCGATAAATTTGTTTCTGATTAGGTTTACAGGGATTAAGGAATAAGATAAAAGCTCAAAGGCCAAATAAAAAAATAAAAAATATAAGGGTAAATACAATAATAAAAAATATCAAAAAATATACAGGTTGACGGATATGATGAACTCGAAAACAACCCGAACCCGTTTATGCTCAACCCAAACCCGTTTATTTTCGTGTCAATAATTGTCACCCCTAAGTAAATATATCTTACTTTATTTATTTTGTGACTTTGTGTTGCATATAGAAGAAGTAAATTACAAAATATTTGAAGTCAAATATCGAAGCATGTGTCATTTCATGATATACGAAAGTGACAAAGCTTTCTTGTTCATCTATATATACTTGGATCGATACGTATGACTGAGTATCGGTTTTCCTACCAAACTCGACAAAAATCATAATATTGATTCAATTTTCACACACACCCAAGCTATTTCTTGTGATATATATTTTTCCTACCAAACTGTTTATATATATGTTCATAATTTTAGACAAATATATGTTTATGCATTAATTAATTGAGTAATCAAATATTCTCCAAAATGGCTTATCATAAGTTCATCTATCTAATTTATTTATTTTTTAATAAAATTAGCTTTTCCAAAAAAAAAAAAGAGCTTCACACCTTCTCCTCTCACGTACATATTGAAGTCGAGTATCCGGCAATATGAATTTTTATATAAAGTTCATAAGGATTGTTAGGTAATGCTGTGAGAGAATAAAAACATTTGATGATTTAACGATTGGTGTGGAATACATTTTTCTTGAATTGTATTTGTGTTCTATTGGCACTGCGAAAATCAATGCAAGGATAATCGAAAGATCTTGTATATGAAGTTTAGAAGGATTGTTAGGAAGTATTGTTGTAGACATGGTAGTGAGAGTCAATTTAGATAATCAAATGATTGTAAGAAATCTAACCTTGGATAATCGAATGGTCTTCGATTGAGTGTGTAATTTCATGTTTGTTCTTCTATTGATAGACACTCAACTAGTTTTATCAACTGTCAAAATTAGTTATAATTAACTTTCAATTATACTCTGATGAGTTACAATCAATATGTGACAGTTATGCCAATGCGTCAGTTGTATCAACGGGTGTTGCATAAAAATAAAACGTTGAAGATATAGTGTGTTATTTTAGCTTCAATCACTAAGGACGTTGCCCCTGAGACCTTGCAAGGGGACACATTACTCTTAACCTCCTCTACTTTGAGTCTGGCATTTTAGCTTGATTTGTATGAGTATGCCCTCCGTAATACGAGTCATTACCAAGTCATTCTAAAATTCTTCACTATTATGTAAAAATGACCACGATAAATAATTTGTGTTATGTATTAGAGATGTGATATAGCATCATACTCATACGATCAATACAAGTGTCAAAATTAATGGAGTAGGTGACAAAAGAGAATTGGTAGATTCCAATTTTTCACATATCATCTTATGGTGAGTAGAAGGATGAAGTAAGAAGAAATAGTAAGATGATGTATCATTTTTCTATGTATTTGGATAAATTTATGTTTAGAGTATAAAATAGTGCTAACTAAATTAATAAAACTTATGAAACACGATTCATTACTTGTCTTGTAAACAATCACTAATTAATAATCGAAATAAGTACGGGTGAAATTTGTATATGATAAACAATCACTAATTCTGCAATCACTAATTTAAAGATAGTGAACTTAAACTTAAAAAATAGGATATGTTTTGTATATAATTAGTTTTTGTACCACGCAATAATGAAATTTATGTCTTTATAATCCTAGTATCTTTTATTCCTATCTATAAAGTCAAGGATATTATGGTTGAAAGAGCTGCTATTTATTATACGATGTTGTGGATGGTACCCTCTTCTATATCCTACTTACTTACACATTATAATTTTCAAGATACATCAAATTAATCATAATCATATACTTATAATACATCAAGAAACCATTCATAAAAAGATAGTATAATAAAACTTGTGTAAAAATTATAAAATGGAACATGCATAATAGTATAATACCAAAAATGCATTGATTTCCGTAAACAAAGATTAAAAAGAAAATGATGACAAAGTGGGAGGGAGGAGAGTTTGGTGAAGTTGAGTAAAATCCACAGTGAATATATGTTGATAGAAATATATAATAATATATATATATATATATATATATATATATATATGTGTGTGTGTGTGTTACTCTGTTATTTTGCTGTAAAATCAATAAACCTTCTTCTGCATGTATTTTAATTTTTGTTTTTGAACTATCTATTAATAGTGTCAATGGTTTTCCCTAAAATTGTTTTAAAGTAAATCGATAGACTTTTTTGTATGTGATTATACTTGTCCTCTGCTTTATTATCGATATTATTATTATTTTTTAAAAATGGATTGCAATTTTACCCACTACAATTTTATAAAAAGATCGCTTCTTGATTCTTTTGACTCGTGTCATTTCTCTGTACAAAAAATAATGTAACAAAAAAAGCTTACATATTTTAGAATATAATATTTTTTATATTATCCTCGATCTCTATAATCTTTAACATATATATTTAATCTGATTTACATATGTTTGATTTCAATAAATATTTACAAGATGTACGTGCTTAAGGTTAAGAAATTTACAACTCTTGTGCATTTAAATAACGTACATAATAAAATATGTATATATAACAAGTGTCATAGTAAAATTCTTAGAGCAAGGGGTGTGGGTATCGGCTTGCTTACTTGTCATGCGGTACCGATGCCAAACACCACCCCCCATCGATGGGTACCGAAGCATGTTACTTTTTTCAGCATTTGGTTACCTAGTGGAAAGAGATCGAATAAGGAAAGAGAGAAAAGATGAGAGAGAGAGAGAGAGAGAGAGAAGGAGAGAGGAGAAATATTTTGTAATAAAAAACCTTTTTAGTATGTGAAGTACGTAAAGCATGGATAGCACTTGAATTTGAGCATGCTTAAAGCATAAAGTGGGTTATGTTGATGTAACACTTATGAGTCACTGAAGCACACTTATATATATATATATATATATATATAATTTTTACTCGTCAATTAATATATTTTAGATTTCTCTAGATTTCTTGTACTTATTTAGTAAATAAAAAAAATGTACACTACAACTAATTCGTAATATTATAAATCCAAACCGGTGCTTGAAACCTTGAATCATGTTTTAACAAGTATAAATTCAAACATAATTATCGCTACCAAAAAAAAATACTTTTTAGCGACGGTAGCCATCTGCAACGATTCACCAATAGCTAGTACACGGCCAAAAAAATTACCTTTTTGACTTTGACTTTACCAATATTTGGTTTTTTAATTATTTTTTACGACGACAAATTTGTCGCCAAAACCATTAACTCACTTCTTCATCTTAATACTCTTTTACTCTGTTCAAGACATTAATGTTTTTAATTGAAATAGAACAGTTGTCAAATACTATGTAGTGTTTGGTATGAATGAATGAAAGATGAAATAAAATAAGTTATTTCGACGTAATTGAAAAAACTTGTTTGTTAACAATATTGGAATGGACCATTTCGTAGCGAATGTGATTCATTCCATTTTATGAGTTTCCATTTCTTAGGAGATGTGAGTTTTTCCTTCGTTCCTTCGAGTAACGGAAAATGTTTTAAAATTTAATCTACTTTTTTTCTTTTTATGTTTAAAAAAAACATTAATTTCTCAAAATATATATTATACTATATTAAAATAGTTTTTCTATATTTTAAGAAATTTACTAAAAAGATCATTTCAATAATAATCTAACCATTAATCTTTTTTTACATTTAGTCTTTCTATTTAATCAAATATAGATTTATATACTTTTTCTTAAATTATAAACTAACTAAAAGTTAAATATATATCTAAAATTTTTTTGTGTCTATAATATGAAATTTTGATATAGATAATATTATTTTCAAATAAAATATATAATTAAAAGAAATATAAACACGTTGAATCTCAAGAAAAAGTCGGCTTAGAGTAAAAAATATAAATATACATATAAAGATAATTTAGTTAAATGACGTACAAAATAAACATGATAATGAAATTTGAAATGCAATAAATCATTCTATTCTATCACTCATTCAATTATATATCTTGTTCTTTTCGTTCATTTGCCATTCTATTTTGTTCAACCAAAAGACACCCTAAAATACCATTTTAGTTTGATTTTGTTTTTCTTTAAAAGAAAACTACGTACCGAACCAAATCATACTAGCCTTATTTAATGTTATTCATTTTTAGACTTCAATATTCCCTAGTACACGGAAGACATTCAAAACCCCCCATTAAAGACGTCTTCTATAGCACCGGTCTTTAAAATACCTTTTCGAGACCGGTTGTCTAACAACCGCTTTCAAAACC
>JAUEJL010032197.1:0-21277 GCA_032274825.1 Drosophyllum lusitanicum | reverse complement strand
ATATATATATATATATATATATATATATATATATATATAACTTGGATAAATATGATATTTATAAAGTTTAGTAAGGGTATATATTATATTTTATAAATAGATTTAAAAGAGAGGTATAATAGTCATTTAATTATATTATCTAATTACAATTCATTTAAAATGATCAAAAATTGATAAAAATGGTGATTTAGGCACACATCATATTTTGAAAGCTTAAAAAGGGTATATAAGATATTTATAAGTTAATCCGGACGAATAAAATATTTTGATGTTTAATAAGAACATATATGAAATTTTCCAACTTAAAAGTCTAGTATAACCTACTCAATTTTTTATTTTAGTTTAATAATAAATATATAATAATTATTAAGAGAGAGAAAAAAAGAATAGGAAAGATAGGAGGAGAGAGATAAAAAGAGAAGGGAAGAGGAAAAGATCGGGCTAAAGAACTCGATCATCCAACCTAAATCAACCTAATGGGGGCGTATAGGTGTTCACACCCAACCTATATCAACCCAATGCTCACTCGAAGGCGAGCCTGAATGTCATACGAATGACCTTATTATGTCCTAAAAGTTATGTTCAATAATTTCTAATGAAGTTTTTTGTTATGACATCAGTGTAGATATAGAGTAAATATTATAAATACCTAAGGGATATAAATACTTTGTTATTAAAATCAAATAAGCAAAACAAAACTTGCGACATGTTTTATTCATAATAATAGTAGAAACGATATTATAGCTTCTATATTTGATTTAAAAAAATATAATAGCATCTAAAATTCAATGTGGGTCTTTTACCGTAACGACTAACGAACCAAATATAATCTGGAATTGAAATATCGCTTTTTTAAGGCTAATTAATATAGTATATATATATATATATGGTGTGTTCGGTTACAGACTTATGGGGATTATAGGGGCTTGAGATTGTAGTTTTCATAATCTCCATCCCTCTAGCCTCGTTCGAGTGTTAAAATCTTGAGGAGATTATTAAAAACATAATCCACATAAGCCCTCAAAATAAAAGCCTTCTCAAGTAGTTTATGGCTTGGGCTCGGGGTTATCAATTAATCAGCTCTAGCCCCAGCCTCAGCTAGTTTCACCAAACACACCCATAAACTCTAAATTACATCTGCAGTCTACAATGAATATATAAGACCGTAACCTTGGCGGACAATATATATTAGCTATAGAAACAACCCAGAAAGACGAAAACTGCAACTTGAAACATATAACTAAAAACAACAAATCGATCAAAAATCAAAATTAGGTGGGACAATCTAGGGGGAGAGCTGTAGAAAAACAGGAAACTTTATTAACTGTTTTGTAAGAGGTAAAGCACTAAAAAATAAGCAAGATGTAGCATTGCTCACTCGGTTCAAGTGATCATTTTGAGGTAAAAGATCTACGGTTGCTGCCGGATAAAAAACTTCTACAAAACTAAATGGTCGTGGTGGGTGCCTAAGATTTTATTCGTCTAGATAGCATTGCAGGATCGCTTACCTGTTACATCGGCTTTGGATGAAAGCGAATTTGGTTTTCTTCCCGTCTTATGTCTGTGTTGCGAGTTGCAGTTCGAAAACTTAGACCACTGTATTTGGGAATGTGAGTTATCTAAAGATTAATGGTCAAAAATGTTCTCATAGTGGGGACTAAGGTATAATGAGTTTTTTTCAAGAGATGATGTAGTTAATATGAAGAAAATGAATAGGTTTTCTACGTTATAAAATGAAGTGTGGGAATCACTTGTATGAATTGCTACGTACTTCATATGGATTAGAAGAAATCATACCTACCATCTTCAAAGGAAAAAATAAGTCTAATTGGGATGTGTTCAACGACATTCAAGTTTGATCTTTTGCTTGAATTTCGACCCGGATTAAATATTGTAAGAAGACCAGATGGGTGGACTAGATTCAACATCCTAATGTTGCAATTAATACGAGTGTTTCCTAATAAAAGTTTCAAATCCACTCATCGCCCACCCAAATGCCTTTATCATTTACTAACGACCCCGTATTTCTTTCTCTACCAAAAACTCGAGGAAATTATAACATACTCTCACATTTCCCACCGATTGATCAAACCAAAAAGTAGTATCCAACCCATCACCCATTTTTTCTTCCAAAAATAGAATTTAAAGACACCCCTAACTTTTCTAGCTCTACGCCCAGCTTAATAATATTTCCCCAAGCACTCACACATCCAAAGTTTGATGACGACTCTCTCATAATACCCCCACCATCTCCATAAATACTTTTAACCCTCACCCATAAAGCCCCACCATCCACTTGAAATCTCCACCATCATTTCAATAAAAAAACTCTATTTAAGGCTCGGAGACTCCCAAAGTCTCAATATTAAAATATCGCTTTCTTTGATTAATTATGAATTTTAAGAACCCATTATACAAGGGCAAAGGAGAATAAGGCCGTGTTTGTTAGACAGGAATGAGGAAGGGAATGAAATGCCTCATTTCATTCATTTGTTAAAAACTTGTTTGTTTGAGATAAGGGAAAGGAAATAATGATTCCAGAAATAATCTCATTCCTTCACTTTCATTTCATCCACTCCCTCCTTTTTTTTTCATTCCATTCCTTGACTATGAAAATTGACCATTATACCCTCTAACTAACCCACGATCCTATCCCCATTCCCCAGATTATCTTCCCCTGTTATATTTCCAGTCCATTGTTCCCGATTCTTTTCCAATCTGATCGTGAGTAGCTAAAGCATCAATCTAATTGTGAGTAGCGAAGCATCAATCTGACTGTGAACTTTTTTCCTGCTTTTTTTCAATCTGATCAACAACCACCCGAGTAGAATTGAAGCATTGTTCTTGCTTTCCCGTCATCAATCTCAGATAGTTCAAAAAGGTTTGATGATTTCTTTTTTTTTCCTTCTTTGTATCATGTTTATGTATGATCTAATAGATGTAAAATGTTGTTGATTTCTCATCTTGTTTCTTGCATATTTCTTATTGATTTTAACTTTGTTCAACTTGATTATTAACATGCCCTTTAGGTGTTTATTAAAATGTCTAAATGAAATATTTGATAATAGCAATGTTGAGATTGAATCGGGTTTCATATAATTCTTGATAGTTTGATTCATGTTTTTCACGTAGTGTTAGTCGTAATAAGAATAGTTATTTCCATCTTTTTTTATTTTCTTAATTGATGTCGTACTCTTGTATAAAACAACTTTTATATGGTTTTGTTATTATTAGGTTGACATTATTTATTAATGATAATCTCGTAGTTTTGATTTTTATTAATTTTTTAAAGTTGTGTAAAGTGTATTTAAAATAAATTTTTATATATGAAATTATTTAAATTAAAGTTATATCTAGTTTTTTAATACAGGGGCATTTTGGTCATTGTTTATTTATTTCATTCCATTTCAATGTCTATTTCTGTCTACCAAACATACTGCAGTAATGATTCATTTCATTCTGAGAAAGTAACCAAACATGCTGATGGAATGGTAATGAACTATTCCATTCCTTTATCATTTCTTTCCGTCCAACCAAACAGACCCTAAGTATATTAATCTAACTATACAAAACAACAAGCGCGTTTGACTGTCTGTTTTAATATATTATGAAGTTATAAACTTAAATTATTTTTTATAAGTTATATTTTACAACCTTAACATATTTTTTCATTTCAAATCATAATAAACTTATAAATCATAAAATTAATCAAAACAATGAATATTTCTACATGCAAAAGTTGTAAAAAGCTCATACAAAATTTTAATTCCATGTCCTGCTTTAATTTACATGACATTATACATGACATGTTACATTACGAATTGGAACAAAAAACTAAAGTAAAAGTCAGGACTTTATGTTGTAAAAGGTATTATTTAAAAGAGTAGTTGAAATTCAAACTAAAACTAAATGAAAAAACAAGACACTAAACAGTAAATACCAATGTACATAGAAGTCACAAACAACTAAAATATAGATTGACAATTTAATTAAGGGTTTAATTCATTAAAATATATCCAAGTTGTCATATTTTGTTATTGTGTGTATTGAATTTTAAAAGTTTTTATTGTGTGTATCAAACTTTTAATTTGTTGCTATTGTATGTATTTTGGTTACATAAAAAGGTAAAAAACTTACAAGTTTAGTACATACAATAGAAAGTCTAATACACACAATAGCGACGAATTAAAAGTTTTATACTCACAATAGAAATTTTTTAAATCCAATGCATATAATAGCAAAACATGACAACTTAGATGCATTTTGATGAACTAAACCCTTTAATTAAAAGTAGAGTAAAAAAATATTATTTTAATTTTTTAAAAATGACAATCATAACTCATTTTTTATAGTCAACATTCTAAAATTTCATTCGTAAGACATGGTTGCCAACTTTAAAAATTAAAAGGGCAAATTGCCGAAAAAGGTAATCTAAATATCAAAATTTGCCAATAAATGTAACGTCCAATTTTTTTGGCCGAGAAAGGATTATAATTTCAATTTGTAACAAAAAAAGGGGTATAATGCGTGAAATTTATACATTTTTTTGTTACAAATTGAAATTTATAATCCTATTTTATTAGGTCTAAGAGGTCATTATACCCTTTTTTGTTACAAATTGAAATTTATAATCCTTTCTCGGCAAAAAAAAAATTGGACGTTACCTTTATTGACAATTTTCAATATTTAGGTTACCTTTCTCTGCAATTTTTTCAAATTAAAATCACATATTTCATTCATTTCCACAATCCTTAAGATGTGGTTATCATTTTTCTTTAATTAAAGATAATCTTCACCCCTTCTCTAAAAGCTATTTCTATAGGGTTTTTTTAGGAACCACATTTTCAATAAGCGTTTAAATATTTTGGCGAGAAAACAGTTCTTATATAATACATGAAGCTTAAGTTGAAAAAAAAAACAAATGCTCAAGCACTCATAATCTCATATAATCTCCGCGTCAAACATACCCGTAATCAAAGATGTTAGATACTTGATCCATTTTAATCGACCATGATAGCAAATATCATACATAAATACACAAACACTTGTACAAAGATGAGTTTAGTTCACTAAAATGTAGCTAATTTGTTACGTTTTGCTATTGTGTGTATCAAACTTTTAATTTGTTGCTATTGTATGTATTTTAGTTACATAAAAAAAGAAAAAATATATAAGTTTAGTACATACAATAGAAAGTATAATACACACAATAGCGACAAATTCGATTTTCAATACATACAATAGAAAATTTTAAAGTTCAGTACACACAATAACAAAACGTGACAAGTTAGATACATTTTGGTAAACTAAACCCTATAAAAATCAAAGATCAAGGATAAACTACACATACTCTTTGTGGATGATAACATATTTTTATGACTATCCTGAAAATAAGAAGATTTACAAAAATGCATGCAACTAACAACATTCTATATAAAAAGTATACAATCACAAATATTTTAATATATTATTTGTGACTATAAATATTCATACTAAAATAGGCTATCTATTCTTTTTAGTTATTTGTATTACTTTAACATGCTCAACCCACTTTAATACAACTACACTTCTGGGTTGACAAACTCTTAAACTCAATAATTTTCATAATCTCATCAAAAGGTTGTTTACGTCAGGCCAACCGCCGTCCGGGATCCTATAGATCCAAACCGACCCTTCTTTAAGAACCGGCCCGCAGACAATGATCACTGAGATATTGTTTGTATAATGATAACTAAAATTTACCATTCACCTAGATGGCTAGATGTTATTTGTTATCAGCTATTCATATTTAACCACACTTTTATCATTTTAGTTCAACTGCAACATTATTGTTAGTTGTTACCAATAACAGTAACAACAAAATTACATAGTTCTATTTAAGCGAGATATATAAAAGATAAGAAACATCTATATCAATAGTCGTGGATGGACAAATTTCTTTTCGAAAAAGAGTAATGATATATTATTCCTAATTACTATGTCTAAAAATATACCTAATCCATTCATAGTTTGACATGTGGATTACATATTTAGTTTCAATTGCACTAATAGATGTATCCTTAAGCACATATTTTAGGCACATAAATCTTTTTTTTTTTTTTTTTTTTTGAAAATACCCTTGTAATCAAAGTTTCTCACATAGGCAATTTATTAAAATTTAAACCCATCTAAAAGCCCAAACTGAAAGCCCAGTTACCATCTGCTTATTCTTAATCCATCATACATATAGCATTTCAATTCAGCAGCAAGAAATCAAGCAATCTGTACGGCCATGGCGATGGAAGCTTACGCCTCTCAATACCCGGACAAAATTCGCACCGACGTTCTCTCTGACGCTAGACAAGCTTGCTACAAGGTAAATCATTCATCATACAACACGCGATTGCGTGTAAGTATTATTATTATTATATTATATCTAATAAAATTGTAATAATTTCCCAAAATACAAGGCTCGCGATGCATTCTACGCATGCCTAGAGAAAGAATCGAACAAGAAACCCACTGAAATCGCATCCGTAGGTCTTCTCTATCCTGTCGAATGCAAGGAAACTAGAGAAGTTTATGACAATATCTGTCGCCGCACTTGGGTAATTTTACAAAATCCCCCTTTCAACATTGCTTTGATCCGCTTGAAATTGATGTTAAAACCTAATTACAGTTGGTGATTGATAGAATTAGGGTTGATTGATGTTGTAGGTGAAGCATTTTGATAGGCAGTACTGTGCAAAGAAGAGGGTTCGGAGGCTTTTGGATGATAATGAATCAAGGAGAGGTCCAATGTCCCTTCCACAAGCTTCTACCTTCAAATCCCCCTAATTGACTGTATGTTTCTTCACTGTCTTGTTTCTTAGATGTATGATAGATCATCTGAAGTCTATTTTTAATGCATATAACATCTTTAATTGTTGTATTCATATATATAGTTTTTCTATTGCTATAATATTACTTTTGCAATCATAAATAGCCCATTTTGCATGTTTATATTGTATTATAGAACACTTGGTTCAATGTTTTAATCTCTCAAAGTTCAAAATTTTAAAGTTATTATTTTACTCTTTATCTATAACTTTATATGCCATTTTCAACGACTAAAATTTCCATAATAAAAAAGGTCTTTGAAAAGTTCCAATCAATAAGATATTGAATACAAAGTAAATATCATATGGGAAAATATCTATTAAATAAAAGCATCTATATCTATAAACATTTAAATAACTGACATAAAAAAGATAAAAGAAAATAATTATCCTTTGTTTTGAGGGAACTGCAACTATGTATGTAGGTATGTGTGTATGCCTACACACACATGGGGGGTGTGTCATGCTTGTTGTCGGCGTGAATCCGTGATCAATCCATCAAGCACACCCCCACACCATCATGATGCCGTACCTTCGGTCAAATGCATTGATGTGATCGTCATCATCGCGAACCCAAGTAGTAGTTTTGTTTGTGTGTTTGTAAAATTGTTGTTAAAGGAGTAAGCGAGTCCCGAATTTTATGTAAGGAGGTAACAACATTAGGAATTCCTTGTTTTTTCTTTTTGTTACAAGCTTGAAACTGGTGGAGCTTTATGTTTGTTGTTATGATGCTTTTACTTCTCAATCTCCTATTCCTCGGTGCAAAAGTTTTTCTTTATTAATTCGTTATAAGTTAAGGTGATCCCGTTTGATATGATCACCGAGACTCTCAAGTTTCTTGCTTGCCTAATATACCTTCATGGCACAAAGTTCTTTTTTGTCTTTTCCTTAAGTGTTCGATAGAGATTATTTAAACTAGAATTCCAAGCCCTGTAAGCTCTTTGCCAAACACACCCATTATTGTACTAGCTTAAAACGCCATTTTTAGGTAACGTTTTTTAAGGATAATTTGGACAATTATCCTTGTCAATCCTAAAAGAAGTAGACATAAAAATGTCAATGCATCATTGAGTTCATGCTACGTATGGGAAAAATGTAAAATCCTTAGATAAACAAAAAAGGTATGGATTAATAGATGGAAGTGAATCGTGTGATTTACAACATACAAGGTTATTTGGAGGATAGACTTTGTTTATAAGAGAAAGAAAGGTTTGTGTAGGTTAATTAATTTAGTTTGTATATCTTTTTATTCTTTTCAGTTTGAAAATTTCAAAGCTCTCTTAATTCAATTTATCTATCTTTATGTTATTAGAATTTGAAAAATCTGTGGTTATTTCAATAAAGAGCTACAATTGCACTAAAACACGAAGTTTTCTAAATAATAAATGATCATTTGCTATCAATCTATCGAACATGGGAATGATTTGACTATGAGCGTATTTTTCATGTGACTTCGATAGAGATTTTTACTCATCTAAGAACATCTTGAACTTTCTGACTTTGCCAGACTATAAGGTCAATGCTAAAAGTTGGTGTTCTAGACATGTAACTAAGATATCGTGTATGTAGAGGGTATCAAATAGCAATAATATCTAAAAGTAATACAGACAAGTGAACACTTATTCCAAATATGCTTTTTACAACTTTAGATAAGAGAATCATTTCACTGTTTAAAGAAGATAATTTCTAATTGTTGTATGTTTTGTTTAGGAAACAATCACAAAACCACGGTCTTCTCTTTTTTCATATCTATTTTGATTTCAATTTCAACTTCTTATAAATTGGTTCAAATGGTTTGCTGCCTCTCGTTCATCCCCACCTTTACAATTCACTACCACCATCACAACCAAGCCACCGCCATCCCCGACCACCAAAACCCACCGTCCAATTCTACCGCCTCCTCCACCACCAAATGCTTCGTAAAACCGACTTAAACCACTTCGTCTCTTGAAACATGTCTCTACCCACCCCCTTATCGACACAACCGCCCCCGCTGCCACCAGTGACAACATTAAAACCATGGATCACCATGTTTCATCTCCGAATTCCATAATCAACACCTGGGAGGGTAGATAAAGAGTTTGAGAGATACTGATCTGCTAGTCTATCACACAACCATGTCCTTTAAAACACATAGAGAGTTTGAGAGAGAAGGAGGGTTATATATATAGAGAATCTTTACATCTTAAATCGATTAGTGGGTGTGTTGCGGCGGTGTTGGTCAGCGGCAGTTACAGAGGTGGACTTTCGAGTTTGAAAATCGTGATGGGCGTTTCAAATTGTGGGAAAGAGAGTGTGCGTATGTGTATGTGTTATCCGATGAAGGAGGAAATGGAGGGTGTGGGTTTGGGTGTTTGGTCTGAGGATGAGGGGGAGAGTAGGGGTTTGAATTTTTCATTTTATATGAAGTGAAATGACAATATTGCCCATTAATAAGACAAAATTAACATTCAAAATTAATTGACCGTTAACTAAAGAGCAAATGATGCAACAAGTATCCGTGTAAGGGACCATCGGTGTAATTTTATATCTTAAAGGACCAAATGTGAAATAAGTGCAAAGTTAAAGGACCAATGATGTAATTAACTATATATTCCCTTTATAATCAATTCTCAAAGTAAGGGTACTATTCATTTCAATTTTTTAATTTTAACCCATTAAAATTTTCATTATATACCATTAAGTTTATATAAGTAATATTTGAACTAATAAAATTACGTAACATTATTTACAAATCAAATGGTCTTTGACCTAGCTATATCAAGATGTATTAAGGTATCGCTCTCACTTTAAGCTTAAGGGTTCAATTCATGTTATATATACATCATTTCAACTTTTCAATTTAACCCTTAAACAAGTTTTCACTTTTTACCCTTCAATTTGTATATGTTATATTTAATCTTATAACATTACTAGGTAATGTAGTCTCATGTAAATAATGTAATTAGCAAAAGTAGTAGATGCATGTTAACCTAAATTTTGTCTATGTGTCTTAACTTTGAACAACCATCTTATATACTATATTATATGTAAATTAAATTACTAAGAATATGATTATGTGAATATCACCCGACGCAACGCACGGGCTTGATGTACCTTGTTTTTTTCAAAATACATAACCCTAAACAAAAGTACTTAAATACGAGACATTGTTCTTAAATTATCAAATAACATTAGCATCGGAAAAACAACGGAAAACGTTTGACTTATGAGACGTCTTCACATTGCTGGAGCCTTCCCACGGTCTTGTCCCGAAAAGAGAGAAAACAACAACAGTAAGCATGAAACTTAGCGAACACACAAAACGTTCACACCACACTAGGTATGTATATATCATAATTATACATCCATGGTCAAATAATCATTTCACATAATTCCAAAGCGGTGCACCAAAGACGATTTCACTTTTGGGTCACAGTTGACTACCCAAGTCGTACCAAGGTTTTCACATCTCTGACTGTGCCCGAGTTGTGTTTTCACCATAATATAACAATGGAGCAAATTAGTGTAACTCACCTTATTGCAGCATAAACAATAAACAATAACTGTTATGAGTGTCCAGAAGATTCGTGTCTACTGACAGTCACGTACAGTTAAGGTTCCCACAACATTATTTATTATCTAGGGCTATATACCCTATTCACACTAGTACACTATTGAAATTCCCAAAACTTCTAAGTCGAGGTTGCACTTGGCGATTGGACCTTAGCCCCACTTGGCGATTCAGGCCACCCTATACTTCGCAATTATGTTCCAAGAGATATTTGGAGATTCAAGCAACCCTATACTTCGCGATTCTATTCCAAGAGACACTTGGCGATTCACTTAATTTCTACATTTTGTGATCCTAATTCAGTGTACACACATGGCAATTCGTGAAATAGCCTTTAAATCGCGATCAACTACACTACAAACTTCGCAAACCAAGTTGGTGATCCAGGGGGAGTTCACTTTGAACTCAACCTCTCACATGGCCATTCAATTATGCTTCGCGAATCAAGAACTGTCGATCGAAATTCTCAAAATCAAACTCGTTCGATACTTAACCAAATTACGTTGTTCTTGTTGCATTACATCCCAAACACCATTTAGACAAACCCTTAGTGATTAATTGCATTTTGAACAAGTTTTATCAGATCAACATGATAAAATTGTTCTCGGCTCTATGGTTTGTAGGACATACACACTGCTTTTCACCAACAACCACTAAATCCTTAACCAAATATATTAAATCTTGCGACAATGTGTTTTAGGCATCATTTAAACGAAACCCTATAGATTAATTGCATTTCTATTAAGTTTAGAATGGATCAAAACAGGGTTCTTATACCCGATTCCTACATATATATTGAACAGACCAGTAACCCAAACACCACTCATTAAATCTCAACAAAATAGTGTAAAACTTATATGAATTTAATCATCAAGGTTCAAGGACCCATATCTTATGCTTTATCAACAATTCCCAAAGGTTTGATGAAGATTTGGTCCTTCTCTCCTTCCTTGATCATGACACTCAACACTTACTCTCAGCATTGCAATAGCGGCTACAGTAACAAAGCTTTAGGCCTTGTGCCCTAATTAGGTTTAAATACCCCATCACATCTTTCCTAATAGTCACAGTTAGTCCCTCTACTTAAAGATTATAACATAAATTCTAAAATTAAAGAGTGAATAAAACCAATCATTATTATTATTAAAAAAAAGTAATACATTTTGAGGGTATTACATTTATACAAAAAGAGCTTGGGTTTTGTTGATGATACCTCATGACCCACCTATTTTCTCATAGAGTGCAAGTCCAACTTGTAGCATCTTCTACAGGTTTTAAGTCCACCCCATAATATCGTCGCTTTAGTTTTCATCTCTACCGATATGGCCATACGCAATCACCATCTTCGTTTGGGTCTTGATTGTATTTAAAAACACAATATTACATTGATAGAACAATTATAATACCGGGGAAAGAATTTTGTCCTTTTCTATATTCAACCGAAACTGGTTATATAATTAAGTGTCCAAATAAGTTACAAAAGGTAATCTATATGAATTGGTAAAGGTGTTGGATATGGTGATGCAGCCCTTGGTTCAAAACTTCAAATCTAGCTCATTTCACTTTGTGTTGTTTTTTTAACTTTTCTAAGGTCTTGTTTTTTTAATGTGCAAAACTTTCTAATTTGTATTTTTTCTTTATGTTCTATCATTACTATTAGTATAAAATATTACCTTTTGTTACATATCGTCAACTAAATTATTTTCTTAGTATTACTTTTATAATAATATTTCTTAGTATTTTGTCGCCCTCTTTATACTCTAGCTCGCACCATTTTATTTGTTTTGTTTTTTTATTTTTCTATAACAAGATTAAAAATTATTTTGTAAATAACTCTTTTTACAAGATTTTTCTATATTATTTGTAATTCTTTATACTATGAAATTTGTATTGTAAACTTTAAAGTCAATGATTTGTAATATAGATGTAATTATGGTAACTGAGAAGGATAAAATTAGAATGACTTTATAATATAAACTTTTTTAAATTGATGTTTTAATATAGAAACATATAGTTGTATATATAAAATCAAATGACTAAAGTTTATATATTACACAAACAACTATATTACATATGTCTTACATTTTTATTTTCTTATCAACTAATCGGTATGCTGAAAAAAATATAGATAATTAGATTTCTTTCTTTTATTAGTTTACCTATTAAAAAACACGTTTTTAAATATATGTTTTTAAATCCCACCGCGAAGCATGGGCTAAAATACCTCGTTAATACTCCATTTTCAACTTTGGCAGCAAGAAACCACTAGATATATCTTACAGCAAGTTGTTTCTTAGCATAGAAATCTAGGGCTGTTAACTTCTTCTTCAATCTACAAAGTTAAAAACTTCGGTTCGTCAAATACACATTTTTAGATAATATTAGCAGGGTAAACAAACAAAACACCCATGATTCATAGATATTATTTTTCATAATCACAAGAACACAATTGATAATCAGATTGATGAAAAACCACTTCATCAATGATGGATCTTTTTATGATAGACGGGTCTGTTTTGCATTTTTATTATTACGACCGAGAGGAATTTTGCATTCCTTGGGTGTGTTCGGTATGAAGATTATAAGGGAATAGGGCTTGAGATTCTTGTTATTATAATCTCAAACTCTTTAGCCTTGTTCCCTTGAGGATATTATAAAGTATACAATCTCTCGTAATCCCATAAAAGATAATCCCTTTCAAGTAGCTTATGACTGGAAATTGAGATTATGATAATTAGAGTTACTATGTTAACCCTAGTCAATTTACCTTGATAATTTGTTTTGTAAGTTATATATCCTTATTTCGTATTTTCAACTCATCACCGAACACCTTTTTTTACAATCTACAGCCCTAGGCTTAGCGCCATCTCCATCTCCGTCGTACACATCATTGTCTACTCTTTTCTTTTATAGTACTTTTCGTACCACGACAATTAGGAACAGAGAATCGATGATCTTTTAACATTACACATACAAATATTCATATTATAAATCTACTAGAATTATATTGCTTGTTTTTTTTATCGAAAGCTTGGAAGAGAACACAAGAAAAAGAAAATCCTTACCACTCTTTGACATACATCCAAACTAACTGAAGTACCCCTTTGATTGTTTCTTTAGTCTACGATGATCATGATGCATTGAGCTCCTTTAATGGCGGTAAAAAATTTGTGAGTTAAATGGATGAAAGAAGCAAAAGCAATCATCCGAGAAAGGAGGCGAAGCATAGACAATTGAAACATTTGAACTATGTAAATAGTTATGAGCCACTTCACTAGCTAAGTAGTCAACCAGAAATCAAAAATCGGACGTTCCATTTGAAACGATTTATACGCTAGACGAGATAATTGGGATTCTCAAACTTAGATTGCAAAAATTACTCGACAACGAGTTGTTGAATGGAAAGACAACATTCTAAAAAGAATTTTATATTTAATAGATATATATAAAGAAACAGATGTAAGAGCCACCGGAGAGGTATTCCTGTTGGCCGACGTGGATAACAAGAAACCCCACTCCTGGAGTGCCGGGGTGGTTGCCAGAAGTCCCATTTGGGGGTGAAAGAACACAGTTTCCATGGCTTTAAATAAGCCAATACATTGCTATAAATGGTAAAATGGTGGAAGTGGGATGTTGTTTCACATGGTTAATGTATACCCTTGTCTTCAAGTATTCAAATAGGTTGGTTGGAGGATATCAAATATATGAATGTTTAATTTAATATAACGGAATTTTAATCCTAAAGACATTTTCAATTAGGCATAAGTTTTATCTTGTGTTTGTTTTATTTTAAGCATCACGATAAATTGGGTTATTTGTAAAGGATTTTAATTTCATTTGTACTAGTTTTAGTGAAGCTGTAAAGGATTTTCATTTCATTTGGAAAGAGATCAGATGGATAAGCCAACCTAAAGAACTATGACATGATGAATAACGGTGATCCGCGGGTTGTGTTCCCTTGCGAGGTTCTAGGGGAAGCACCCCTATCGGGATCAAGTTGAGAGCCCCCACTCTAATCAACTTGGGCCGAAGCAAATTTAGTTAGCATAGCTTAGGTAGAAACTGATAATCAATGACCAAAGCTGATCAAGAGCAACCAGAAAATTTGCAAATTTAACCTGAACCAACACCTATCTATGTTACAATCTCATCATCTTTTTTTTATATCAATTGTTATAATTACTGAAAGAAAACACATGGTTAGGAGAAAATATAATGTATGCACATCATATTTGTAATTTGAAAATAAAGGATGATGAGAAAATGAATTATTGGATGGGTGATATAGATTTAAAATTCAGATTACATGGGCTTCATTCTTGAGCTTGTCTACCAATTCATCTACAGAAGAAAGTATAACCCCTGCCTTTCTCTTTGGGGGCTCAGTCACTTGAATAACCTCCATATCAGATCTTAGTTCTACCTTCAATTCCTCTGGAGTCATCTTCTTGATCGGTTTTGATTTCGCCTTCATTATGTTAGGGAGTGTTGCATATCGAGGCTGGTTCAGCCTTAGATCCGTGCTGCATTATGGCATTTACTAACATTACATGACATCAAGAAAAATTTAAAGATAAATCTTATATTATTTATTAGCTTTACGGGTTGTTTTTTTTAATCAATCTTAAGAGTGTTTATTCGTACCACTTCCAAATTCTCTAGAGAGATGGTTAGAAAAGCTAATAATTCTTGTTATAATAGAACGAACCAATAAGTAGTAAAAGAAGTAAATAGAAAATTACGTAATAACGGCAGGCAAGTCTAAACACAAAGTTTCAAGGCCACCGTCCACCTCTCTATCGACTGTTGCTACTTTCTTCTCCTTGTCAATAACAACCTTGAGAAGGGGACAACACACACAAAAAAACCAAGTTAGTTGAGCATATAGATATGTAAATAGTAATCATGTATAGATAGGTAAATCTACATTCATCCCACGAAATTAGTTTTTTTACTTCTTATCTTGTATTCTTGTAATATGAAGAACATAATAATCATAATCATTTTAGCTGTTGATAATTGACATTAACACAAGATGAATAGATGATCACAACAACATTTGACACTTTAGATCTAAGAAATCATTTTCACTTATGTGCCATAACTCTGCACCTCTGTCATTCCCCTTTTTCACTTCAACTTAACACGAAAGAGCACCAGTAGCGTTGTCAATTATCATCTTGAAACTCGTGCTTCATTATCCCTTTGAGCTCAACTTACAAGAAATCCAAGTCAAACCGACACCCTAAATCATACTAACCTCCCACCATAAGGTATATAACTAAAAGTGAAAAGTTTCTTAAAAATTCAATTTTAATTAGGTTTTCACTGGAAATGAATAGTTTAAGCAAGCTAATGTTTCTTGGTTTAAGATTGCAACATAGGAAACTTAACCAGTGATGCTAAGGAAGAAGAAAAGGGAAACTCAAAATTAAAAGTCTTTGCATGGCTTTCCTTACTAATACATGATAATGTCATAGTTTGCTTCAGTGTCAAATCTTTACACGAACACAAATATTTTATAAATTCCGCACTTGATGTGTGTCTATGTAGCTTTGATTTAAATGCAGGTAAGTAGTTGATATCGAAACGCAACAAAATGGAAAGAATGATTTGTCACCCACATATTCATGGCAAGGTTCTAGTTATTTCAGGTAATTTATAAATTTAAGTTTAAAGTAAAAATATGCTTGGAGTTGAGAATGTTGGGCTTATATTTCTAAAGTTTAACTTATATTGTATATGAGGAATGAGTTTAAATATTTGATTGTTTTAGTACTATGTACCTAGCTTAGTAGTTTAGGCTGGTTTCCTTTCTCAGTTTATCTCATTGCATATATTTATAATGTACTTACATTTTCTTTTGCTTTTGGCATTCTATTTGCATATTTTAAAAGACAAAATACAGAAAAATCAAGTTTATTTTTTGGAAACATCTTCAGGTTGCTGATTGTAAAAGTCAAAAGTTTCATGCATACTAGAATACTAACCTTGGAAGCAAATGTCCCTTGAGGCCAGTTTAGAAGCCCAGCCACCATCTGCCCTGTTTGATTACAATCATCATCAATTGCCTACAAATTGGTAAAGATTTCAGAATTAGTGAACAGAACTAAAATACAATAATTTAGAAATAATAAACAACCACCACCATACCCAATCCGACCTAAGCGGGAAATGGGGAGGTAAGATGTAGATAGTCGTATCTCTACTTGAGAGTAGAGAGACTACTTCCCTAAAGACCTTTGACTAATCAGGTGTTATTTAAAGTTGTAATTTATTGAAGGGATTTCCCGCTTTAGTGGGTTCCCCGCTTTAGTGGGTTCCCCTGCGGATTCGAGCTATGCTCTTATGCCTATCAAGATATTTACCGCCGAATGATTGAACCCGGCTCTCTTTTAAGACACTCTAGGCTACCTACCACTAGGCCATCTTGAGATGGTTGCTTATATTATAGGATATTATTATATCTTCCACTTCCTTTTTTCATTTTCAATTTTTTTTATTTATGCACTTATTTATTTTGATTATTGCTATCATACACACACATATACATATATTCATTATTGTTAATTGTTATTATCATGTTGGTTCCCCTTTTTACACGTTTTTTTATAATAGAGTGATATACTATTACTTAAAAAGAGCATCTAAAGACTAAAGAGGCACGACCATATAGTGTTGGGAGACATGCAGCCTCCTTTGGTGGACCTTGCAATCTTTACACTACCTAAAATCTATTTTCTGCACAAGGAGATAATCTGTGTGCAATGTCCCCACTTTGGAACATATTTAAATGTGCATCTCTTTTTAAAGAAAAGTTTGTCATAACCAAGTCATGTGCAGAAATGAACTCTAGAGAATCCCACCCTATAATCAGTTGTTGGTCCTTTGGTGTCCCTCTCAGTAAGTCATACAGAGAATCCCAAAAACTCTTCTTTTCTGCATCTTGTAGACTCACTTGAGGTACATATGCTCAGACGACGTCGACTATCTTTTCTTCTATGACAACTTTAATTGCCATTTAGTCTCTCCCCCATAATGACTCCTACACCATTTATCGTTCATCTTATGCTTGAATACCAAAGCTTAAAATCATTTCCCTCTTTGGTACTAGCCCCCTCCCAAGAAAGCATGCTATATCTACCTCTCTCCTTTTTAAAACATCTACCAACTCAAAAAACTTTCCAATCAATGTCCCTATATTCCAATTGCCTGTTCAAACCTTATAGCTATCACTCCTCCTAGTGTTGTTGAGCCCTCTCGATCTCTCGACTCTGGAAATGACCTTAGGTGATCATGTTTCCTTTGCAACTCTATTTTACTTGTAACATAGCTTGATGAAAACCCAACACCTAGTGCTAATCACGCACAAAACAAAAACAAGAACAATATATAAAACAAATATAGAAATTATCACGATTAAGGGCAAAATAAGAAAACACAGTGTAAATAATTCCCTTTGTAAAACACACATCTAGCAAAAGCATCTAAAATGTCAATGTACACTCCTCAAGTTGCAGACAACCAAAACCACTTATAATCACATTGTCATCTTGAAGATGAAACAGAAATAATCAGCTTTAGGATACAAGTATTTATGATTATAAATCTTCTGATAAGTTAACTTAGGGAGGATCAAAATACTAAACATAAATGCAAATCATTTCTCCATATCCCTAGTTTTAATCAACTAACTTTGTGAATAAAAACCAATTAGTAATTAAGTTAAGATATAGAAAATAACCTGTTTGCCTAGAATCAAAAGACCAGGTTTCTCAACATCAACAAGCGCTTTAAGAATCTTAGCAACCGAGAGTGGGTATAACGTAGATGGCGCGTCAACATGAATCGCACGGTCAGCACCCATGGCTAGACCTGTGCGGAGAGTATCAACACACTGACTTGGGCCCATACTCACAGCAATCACCTCCGAAGCAAATCCAGATTCCTTGATTTTAAGGGCTTCTTCAAGAGCTATTTCGCAAAAAGGATTCATCGACATCTTGACGTTTGCTGTCTCCACTCCGGTCTATAGTAGATGAAATGAGTATTTTGTAATCGGAGAAATCAAGGGTTCGGGGTTTTAGGGATTCTGACCTTATCGGATTTGACTCGGATTTTGACCGCGTAGTCAACAACTCGTTTAATCGCCACCATGATCTTCATCTTTTCTACTCAACCTGCAAATGCAACTATCGATAGAGATGAGAAAGTCGAATTTCAAAATCAGAAGAATGCAGAATCCGAACATGCATCTTTCGTCTTTTACTTGTCAACCAGAAGAGTGCAGTATCAGATAACTCGCTAATACTGAAAGCGATATTTTTGGATTTATTACCTCTAATTTTTTATTTTTTTTAAACATCTCCTGAACATATCACACTAAGAACAACAGCATCCAACCCAACTTATCCAACTTACCTTACTGTCATATCAGCATCCACATCATCTTTCACTTTCAACCCAACTTACTCCACAAACCCCACATCCAACCATATTCAACCACACATCAAATATTAATAAAATATATATATCAAATGTGAGAGGAAAGAAAAAAAAGGAAAAAAGAAACGGGTTCCACAACCCTATCACCACTTACCCAAAGGAACCCAATGTGGTGTTCCCCACTTACCCAAAGGAACCCTATCTCAGGTAACACCACCGATGCGGGTGGTCTAAAGCATCTAAGTGTTTATCACTAGACTACAATCTAAGTGGCACTAGAAAACTATGACACTCATAACAGATTAACTTTCTTTTTTTTCTTTTAAGATTAAAAATAATTTAATTATCAAAGTTTGAATAATTTTTTTATTAAAGTTTTTTTAATGGTTTAACCATAAAATTTTGTTTAGTTTTTATTTAATCCTTTAAATACTACGCGTGACCGGTATAACAGGTTAGGTTACATTTTTTTTCTTTGTTACACTTCTTGTCGAAGATTTGGAGATAACCAAACTAAGATGGTGTTCTCACAACTTCAAACCAAAAACATGAAAAGGTCAAAGTACTAAGCAAATCTGGAACAAATAATAGAAATTGATGATAAATATGTGATAACACACACATGTGTTATCAAATTAGAGCTTTTATTAGATTTTCTAATAAAAAAAAGGGCAAACTGCGTTAAAAAACAATGAACTTTGTCTTAGTTACCATTATATACAACCAACCTTATTTTCTTAGAAATAATACAATCAACTTTCATAATCTTCACATTGAATGCAACTTGTTGTATACTATGAAAGTTATGGCAAAGTTCATTGTATATAATGATAACTAAACAACAGACACATAAAAAAGTTATTTGCATACAATGAGGGGATTATGAAAGTTAATTGTATTATTTTTAAAATTTTAAAGTTGATTGTATACAATGATAACTAAGACAAAGTTAATTGCATTTTCATGCTTCTCTATAGCCATTCAGGTTTCTCTTTTGCCACTTCTACTTCATGTTATTTCACAATCACCATTGTATATAATTATACATCAACATCTTATATTCACACATATATATTTATCATTACCTCATATATGAGAAGGTATAGTGAAACTAACCTTGTTAGTAGTAAATTAAGATTTCCCAGTAATATATGCTTCTTTCTAATCAATTATAGATCTTGTTAGTGCAATTAAAGAATAAACATTTATTTAAATGTTTTGATGACGTAATTTTAATATTTGATTTAATATTAAATATCTTATAAAAATCCTAGTTAATATGAAAATGATAAGTTTAACAAAATAAATTATTAAATATAAAATTGCATTGATCACAATGAAATATTACGAGATGATTCAAAAAGAATCAAGTATGCAAATTTTACAAACGTCAAACTTATACAATACCCATCTAGTTAAAAAGGATTTTTGAACAAACACGAATAAATATATAAAAACTGATTTTGGACTATAATGCATTTTCATATTTTATAAAACATTTCCATATGCTCAAAGATGTATTTATTTTGGAAATGTATTTTTATAAAATAAATTGCCACAAACAAAAACGAAATATATTTCGGATAGCAAATTTTAGACAGTTGAAAATGCAGATAATGTGTACTGATTAAGCACTTAATCTTTCAAGTTGTATTTGTGAGAAATTTTTAAGAGGTATTATTATTTTGGGTATTGTGATAATGTGAAAAAGTGAAAAAGATTAAAGTACAAAAGGTATAACTTTTTTGATATTTGGGCCAAGAAATTACAACTCACTTTATGCGGTGGCACACTCTCATCCACTCATTTTAATATCTTTGATATTAGTGTCAAGCCAACTAAACAATTCATCTCACAAATACCAATAAATAGTACACAATAAAATATTATTTTAATGGGTATTGTACTGTTTTATGACAGAAAATGTGAGTATTTGTCAGCCTCCAACAGTAACATTTTAAGCTGGCAAATAAAGCTATGTGGAAAACCCAGCGTCGACCGTTGAATGCTGCGACCCTCCAGTCTCCTGACAGCTTTTGAGTTTTTCTCTCTCATGCTTACATTGTTGGTGTTACCGTGACAAACAACCGACCATATAAAAAATATATACAAACATAAGTAGCATAGTAAGTGTTCCTCCCAAAACAAATGAAATCCATCAAGCACCCAAGCTCAGCGCGTAAGTGTCACCTGTACAATAGGGATAGTATCTGTTAGCTAATTAAAGTTAGTGAGTATAAGATAGCATAAAGATCAACATAAGCATATCATATCACATAACATTAATAATCATCAGATAGTGATATCCTAGCATCTCGCGATGAGTTGGCATAATCAGAAGGCGGCATAATCTTGCAGGGTAGCTAGCCCGGCTCAATGCTCCTAACTGGGGTACCAAACACATCAACCGCGCCGGTGGGTG
>JAUEJL010032196.1:0-33466 GCA_032274825.1 Drosophyllum lusitanicum | reverse complement strand
TGGAGTTTAGTGGTGGTGGAAATCCCACCTAAGAAATATGAACCAAACACAAGATGAGATTTTAAATCCCACCAAATACAAATCCCACCAAATACCAATCTCATTATAAATACAAATCCATTCAAAAACAATACTTACACATTTACCTTTATACCCCATTTTTGATCATTTTATATTAATAAGCTAATGTAAGGATGTCTTTTTTAGTCATTTTACATTAATAAGCTAAATCAAACACCTTTTACAAGTTATAAGTTAATTCAAACATTTTTTTATCTCAAAAACTTATAAGCTCTTGAGCTCGTAAGCTTAAACCCAAAATAAAAAGCATAAACAAACACCCCCTTATAGTTTTAACATCCCTGTTTATTAATTCGGGTACCCGACTCGACCAATTCTCGTTATCATGTGCGCACTAGGCGCATTGTAGAGAGCGACTACAACATCCCGTCACAAGTTTGCAAGCCGCCGCCGGACAGCTAGTCATCAATCTGAGAAGAATTTCTGATGGCGATGGAGAAGAGCGATGCGTCTTCCATGGATGTCGATGATCAGATCAGTACCAATCCCAAGTTCTCAATCAACGGTTTGTCTCCAATTGCGCTCAAACACTTGTCTTCACACGCGCTATGCACAATCAATTCTCGATAGACTTTTGCATTTGTGTCGATGATTTGATCGAAGTAATTTGTTTTGTAAATCGCGAAAAATTGGTGCTTGTGCAGTATTGCAGCTTTTAAAATCCTCGCAGATGCAGCATGGGTTACGTTTTGGGGACTACACACGCTATCGGTAATGTCGGACTTATGTACTGACGCTAGGTTTTAGTTTTTCTTAATATATTGGCATGGACATTTGAAGGGTTTATGCATCTCATCTGGATTTGTAAATACAGGAGATATTGCACTGCTCGGTTAAGGAGATTGTACAAATCGTTGAAGTTCACTCATGGGCGTGGAAAATATAACAAAAAACCCATAACAGTATCAACTGTTACTGAAGTTAGGTATGTTAATCTCTAATCCGTGTTTATGGCCTGAATTTTGGTGTTTAAATTCTTTTTTTCGTGTGTGTGTATTTGTGTGTAAGATGATGAAGATGATGATGAACTGCTATGAGCAGTGTAGTTAAAGGCCATTGCCTGGGTTGCCTAGTCCCTCAGGTGAGACCCCAACAGCAATGTTCTTATGAATTATGATGCTTGGGTCGCCATTGCCATAATCGTTGAACTTTTGCTCTTCTGCTTTGAAAGACATGATTGTCGCATAAGTTAGATAGTCATCAAAGGTTATGTTTTTTTGGTCCACTTTGAATAAAAAAATTAGAAACTCTTTTCTTATCTTCTCTACGTTGCCTTATGCCTTCTATGACCATGTTAATAAACTTTTTTGCCACCAGAAAACAATTGATTTGCCTTCAGAAGGTACTTGCTTTTTAGAAGAAGAGTCTAATGATTACTCAGAAGAGGGTTCTTATGATTAAAGATTACAAGTTTCTAGTCAAGGGACGGGAAAGTACAAGCTTTTTTAGACTTGTTAGTTCATTTAAGACTTCTTTTTCTTGGTAACTTATCATTATGAACTATATCCCTATTAGGGTATAAGGTAATTTTTTTTCCATATTATGTGTTTGTTCTATTTTTCTATGTTAAATTGTGTCATAGGCACAAACTGAAACTTCTACCAAATCACTTCACTTTGTCATTGCCTTATTGCGCCTCTCACTTCAGTTGTGCTTTCGCTACTAACTACCTTGTGTGTGAGGAATGATGTAGCAATTTTCGATAGGGGTTATTGATGATCAAACGAAGTTTTTGTTCATCAACTTAATTGTGTTACTATAAATTCAACAGGGCATTTAGCCTGCACCAAAGGTTGTGAGGCCTTGGACATTGCGGGTTTGTATCCCATTTTCTCTTTTACCATTTAAAAAGTGAGATGAAGAATGAAAGGAAAGGTTTGGACTTTGGAATCCATAGAGGCTTAAGGTCAAGCATTAGGACATGTATTTATATTTCCCAATCGTATATTCGTATATATTTGTTGCTGATACTCATAGCATTTGCAGCTATTGTGCATTAATGAGTGATTTACTGATAAGTTCCTCACCCGTTTACTAATTGCATCCAATTTAGTGTAAAAGTAATTTATAGAGTGATGCATGGATCCAAGACAATGAAGAAAAAGAGAATTACCTACTAGATCTTTATGCAGTTTTTATTCTGGACCAAAATACCGAAGGGCTGAGCGAGTAAAATACAAGTTTCAGTTCTAGGGAAATGCAATTTATGTCCTATCGGCCAGAATTCACAGTGTTTTTAAAAGAAGAAATAGTTCCAGTGTTCAAATCTGGTTTGTCATAAACACGTAGAATTCTGAATGTCCTTACTTCCTCAATCATTAAGCTTGTTGTTCGATTGCTTTGCTGGATGCATGCTTTGTAGGTAATCTTATTCGTCTACCAATGGGCAGAGGTATGACTGTCTACATCTTACCTCTCCCCATATCGTGCTCAGACGGGATTGAGTATTGTTGTGTTATATAATCTTATTCATCTTTGTTGGTTTAAGGTGTCAGCATTATGTTTGTACGTAAAAGCATAAGAAACGTAATTCTAGACAATTATATTCCTCATGGGAAAGGTTATCATCATCATCATCATCAATGATTAAGGTGTCTAATTCTGAGCTAACAGCATTTCGGCCCTGCAATAGGTTTCTCCATCTGGTTCTGTATACTGCAGAAAGAGCATGGAGCCATGCGATGGAGAAGAGACAGTTGCCTGATGGTCCAAATGCACGCCAACGAAGCTACCTGATTGGTAGGCTGCGTAAAGCAGTAAAGTGGGCTACACTTTTTGCTGAATTATGTGCTGTCAAGGGAGATTCTAGAACATCATTAGAAGCAGAGGTATGTTTCTGGACAGGTTAATTTTGAATAATGCAAAATATTAAGATTGTGTGCAGCATCTTTCTCCTTTTATGAGTAAGTTGATTTGCTTTTGCAGGCTTATGCCTCATATATGAAAGGAAATTTATTATTTGAACAAGACCAGAATTGGGACATTGCGTTGAAGAGTTTTAGGAGTGCTAGGCAAGTCATGTTGTGATGTGCCTTGCTATCCTTGTCTTCATGAAAGGAAAGGAGGTTTTGCTTCTGTTTGGTCTTTGCTCCTTTGTACACTTTTGCTAAAAAAGAATATATTATGGGCCTTGATATGAACAGGGTTGTTTATGAGGAACTTGGAAAATATGGAGATCTGGACAATCAAGTTCTGTGCCGTGAGCGAGTTGAGGAACTAGAACCAAGTATACGATACTGTTTGCACAAAATTGGTGACTCAAATTTACAGGCTTCTGAACTTGTACACATAGGGGAAACCGAAGGACCTGCACTCGACCTTTTCAAAGCGAAATTGGAGGTAGGTTATTGAATAAAGTAGCTCATTAAGTTCGACAGGCTTGCTTTACCAGCTTGCAATGAATTTACAGCAGCTTCATATCTAGATTCGCTTCCTTTATTAATTATCGTAATTTACAGCAGTCACAAAGGTTGACACAAATTGTAATTCCTTCCATTGTTTTGATTTTTTAATTAATTCTTTTTAATGTCAGGCTGTTATGGCTGAAGCTAGATCTCAGCAGGCTGCATCCATGACCGAATTCCATTGGCTGGGTCATAGATTTCCTATATCAAATGCAAAAACTAGGGTTTCCATATTGAAAGGTTAGTTATCGATGTTTAGAGCATGAAGGGTATGTGTAATTTATCAATGCTGAAGTTGCTAAGGTATCCCTTTTCTTGTTGATGAATGTTGAAGCTCTCTTTTTGTGAAATGATAGGGTCATGGCAATTAGTTTTTTTATACTGCACTACCTTTTCGAGTGGTTTTACTTCACAGTTTCGTTGAACCCTTTTAGTTTTTCACTGCAGAGGAAGGAAGCTCATAGATAAAAGTGTAAAGAGATAATTTACAATGTAGCTATAGGAAAACTTGCCGAACAATCATCTAAATTTTATGTTGATTGTCAAATATGAATAATTATTTTTGTAAATAATACGAATAATTTTTTTTTTTAAATAATACGAATAATTATTTTTTTTGAAAATTCAAGTAACTTGTAACCATTGACTCTTTTTACAAGGTGGCAGTTGGTTAATTTACATCCAGATCATGTTTTCAGTGTCTTACCCTGACCGCTTACGTCCTTTTTTTCTGGAATGATATATGTTTGTCCTAATGGAGGCCTTAGTAATGCCGTGGGTTTGACAAGAAATGACATGTGCTAGTGTGATAAAATGATAATATAGGTTTATATACATTATTTTATGCCATAGTAGAATATGGGCTATAAGAAATTGCTTTGGTGGGATGGTGAAGCTTATCCCCGTTATCTTTCACATCTTTGAGCTGGAGGTCTTCCGGGAAGTAGTCTTTCTACCCAAGGGTAGAGGCATGACTGTCTACTTTTTACCTCCTTCATACCCTGCTATGTTAGGATTGGATGCGATGGTTGTTGTTGACAATAGAATATGTGTTATCTTGCCAACTAAAACGGCGACTAGGTGCGCCAAGGCTCCTTGGTCAGCTACTAGATCGAATCCATCTCAAATTGTCGTATCTAGTAGTTGGGCTCGGCAGGAAATCAGGCTATGGTATGCTGTCATCACGATGTTGTTTGTGCATATTAATGTAAATATTACATATTTACATGTTGATATGTCTGTGTGCTTAGTTGTATATACTATGTAGTTATTCTCTTTCCTGGTTTCTTATGGTGTGCTAAACAAAAAATACTTATTCTTGCAGCTCAAGAATTGGAGAAAGAGCTTCATGATAGAACGGAAGGTTCTCTTCCTGCTGAGAAAAGACTTGCTGTTTTTGACAAGATTTTTGCTGCATATCATGAAGCCCGAGGCTCCATTCGCAATGACTTGGTATGTAGGATTAACTATTAAGTTAAAGCCTGTTTATTGCTGAATGAAAAGTTAATTACGTAAGCATTTATTTATTTATATATATATTTTTGATAGAGAGTTCTTTTATCCTGTTTGTTTTAGGCCACTGCAGGTAATTCTGAAAACATAAAAGATGATTTGAGTGGGCTTGACAAAGCAATAGGTGCTGTACTAGGGCAACGGACCATTGAACGCAACCAGCTGTTGGTTAGCATAGCTAAGAGTAAACTTAGCAAGGCCCGTGATGAGAAAAATGAGAAAATCACCAAGCCTGAAGAACTTGTGAGGTTATATGATCTTCTTTTACAGGTACGAGGCTATAATGTTTATAGATGCTTTATGTCTCTATGGCGATATTAACTGTAGGGGTTGAAAAAACGGGGGGCTTGGATAACATGTCAGAACAGGGTCAGGTCGGTGAGTGATTTTGGTATGGTCATAATGGAGTTGATCGGTTATAAACATTTTGTCTAGAATTTTTTATGATACTCCTGTAAATATATAGTGTGCTAGAGATGTATATTATTTGCAATAATAATCTAAATTTTTGAATAAAATCATTTTAGGAGGTTTTATGTTAAAAAAATACACTTTGGGCAACTTTTGACCCCTTTCCTTTTTAGATGTTCTTTTTTATCTGACCCGTAGAGATAAAAACATGACCCGAATCGACTTTTTGATAATTGCCGCTAGCTGCTGACAGATTTTTGTTATTTTTTATTGTAGAATACAGCAGATCTTTCTGACTTGTTGAGTTCTGGAAGAGATAGAAAAGCCGAAGAAGTGGCATTGTCTGAAGAATGCGAACTCAAAAGCCTCATTTTCCGAGCAGAAAGGTTTGCATGGCGTTGTTCTATATTATTTGTTCACTACAAATGCATGCAACTTTTTTCTTTTTCGTGATTCTGAGTGTTACTTGTGGACCTGGTGGTAAGATATGTGATCAATTTATTTTGAGGAGGATGTCATACATGGCTGTTTGACCAGCATGATAACGTTTAGAATCTTGTTCTGTTTTGGGTGAAACACTTAGAAATGACAAGCTAGGAATATACAATGGTCAGTTTCTTATGAAACTGTACTTCACAAGGCTTTAGGATTATGATAGTAGAAACTAGAATAAATCTTCGAGAATTTAGCATTATACAATCAAGGTCTATATCTAGGTCAATGTCTATTTTGATCAATTTAGGTTTAGACTAGTTATTGGGAAGAAAAAGTCCTGAAATTTGGGGAATCATTTCTTAATCCTAATTCCTGAGGTTCCATGCTTCATGTGAAAGATATATGCCATCTCACTAAGAACACCCAGATGGATAGCAGTGTTTTATCAAATCACAAGCGAAATGTTTATGCATAGGCTCTTGAAACAATGATAAAAGTATTGTTCATGGTGTGGGACAAAATTGAATAACAAGAATTTGTAAAATAAAACTAGTGCTGTGTATTTATTTGTTCACAGGTGTTTTTTCTTGGCGAAGTCTTATAGTTCAGCTGGGAAGAGGACAGAAGCATATTCTTTGTTTTCTCTTGCTCGCTCTCTGGCTGAAAACGCCCTAAAGAAACTTTGGAGTGTGGCTAACCATGATCAGGTGTTTATCCTGTAAATCACAAATACGAAAAAGCTTTAGCAAGTAATAATGCAGGTCTATAGTTGTGATTTATTTCTTGTAACAGGTGATTATAAAAGAATTGGAGACATTGTATAACAACTGCAGATCCAACATTTGTATTGAACATGCCATGGGGATTATGGAAAATGAGAAGGCTCCTGAAGATCTTTCAAAAAAGATTTCTACTGTATCAATATCTGGCAGTGATAAAAAGGTATGGACTAGCCTGCTCATGGTTCTCTTTCTGAAAAATATTAAGTTTCTTTGAAAGAAACATAATCAACCACAAACACGAATGCTTCATCTAGTCAAATATTGTGTCTTGTACACTTGAATTTACTACAAGATATGTATAGCGATATTTTAGATATAAACTCGTCATATTTTAGTCACATGATAGGCTGTCAACACTACATAATTAAAAGAGCAACAAATCAAACTTTATTTCTATTCAAAGTGGAAATTTCTACTCATTTACATAAACCATTGGATATTTTATCTTTATAGGTCAAAAGGGGAAAATAAACAATAGTAACATAAATTCATAAAAGGAAACATGTCAATTCCTGTGTATTTTTAATGCATGAAACCTCCTAATTCAAAACAGAAAATAGAATTGAAGTAATATGGTTTTTGTAATCGTATTTGAACACAAATTATTACTAAACAAAATTTGGACAAGAGGTGTTTTTTTTGGATCGGCCCAACTTGTTTATGTTCTACTCATACCAAAAACTACCTCTTTTCATGTTACCTAACCCTACCATTTTGCCACCTCTACTTATTTTATCGCAATTTCTCCAAATTTTGTGCTACTTTACATGCAAACTTACACGTGACATAATTTGAAATTTCAGCCGGAAAAGTTTCTCATAGAAAAATTGGATTCTTACGAGTCTGCTGTTGCTGATTCGAGTTCAAAGATAGCTCCTCGTATTGCAGCATACCAGCCAGCCTTCCAATCAATTGCTCGGAATCCAATAGTCCTGGATCTTGCCTATAATTCAATTGATTTCCCATCAATTGAGAACAGGATGAAGAAAGACAAAAAGGGTTTCATGAGTAGGCTCTGGGGATAAGTTATACCATCAGGATTCAGATTGAATTTTGTTCAAGCTTCTTAGATTTTGGACATTTTTGTAACTTAATATCTCGGCTATCTGTCGCTTTTCGTGTGTAGCTTTTTTAACTAGTTCTGATGAGAATGTGAAATTGACTGCTTGATTTAATTAAAGGACCAACTTTTTTTTTATAGTAAATTTACAAGTGTTGAAAAGTCAATACTTGTTTAATTACGGAGGAGTATGAATGTAGTGCTAAACTGCTAATCAAAGGAACCGTGTAAAACCTGGCAAAACGGTCTGGGTGTGTTGGGTAGCAGAGGCTCGAGTTATAACGGGTTTGATTTAGAAGAGGCTATAGAAACAGTATTAAATTAGCTAAACGTTCCGTGTAATGTACTGGAAACAGTGTTAAATTAGCTAAACGTTTCGTTATTGAAACACAACCAAAAATGTGAAATTTATCTACTTTTATCTATAATATTCTATCTTATATAATTAAATTTGATTTTAGAGATGTGACATGTGATACTAGCAATATCCGAACATGTAAGAGAGGAATATTGTAAGGACTGATTAGGAGATTTCCCTATAAAGATTTCTTTGTGTGTCATTGTATATATATAAAGAATTAGAAATTAATTATAGAACTATTAGAAGAAAATCGGGTCTTGGCTCGTCAAAAGAAGTTAAGAACTATTAAAACTCACAGCTCTTCCCTAAAAAGGCAAAAACTGCCAAAAAAATGTTTAAGTTTTGTCATTGTGTAGATGATATGTGATCGTGTATATCTTTACAACATAGAACGTAGATGATGCTAGTTGTATGTATGTTATCTGTATTAGTTTTTAATGTTGCTTATTATTTTTAATATTCTTCACTTTTAGTTTGCTATATTCTTATATCAATTATCTCATTTTTGGGACTCTTATAGTTAATGTAAAAGTGCTAAGTAGCATCAAGGATATGTGATCGTAATAAAAATGTTTAGCTAAATTTACAATTAGCTATCATGTATCTTCGGCTTATATTTCTATTCAAAAATTTCCAAGTCCACGTGTTTGTTAATTAGTCAACTTTACATTCATTTATTTAAGTGTCAAGAGAAACGAGGTTTTAAAATATGAGTTAATCTTAAAAGAGTTTAGGCTAGCGGGTTTGTATAACTCAACATGAATACATGATTAACCGATCGACTGTATGAAAATATTGGATGTTTACTTGGACAAAGCTATAACATAGTAACTCGAATACGACCCATTTATGTGAACGGCTAAAATGAGTTGACCGGTCCACATGCTTTAGAAAAACAAGTTGAAAGTTTAGTTAGGTTAACCTAGAGGTAAGCATAAAAATCGATTAACCGACCATAACCGATTTAACTAATAAAACCAATCTAAACTAACTGAACCGTTTATAAAATTGATGATTTAGTGTCTAAAGTTTGGTTAACTCAGGAAGACGGTTCAATTACAGCTAACTATAAAACAGACTCAATATTAACCGAATCGCCCTAATTAAAACCTTTTGTGTTATTTATATATATTACCACCCCGATATCCCGCTCTGGTGGAATTGAGTATTATTGTTTTTATTGTTGAGTGTATGAACAATTCAAAGACGTAAATTTAGATTATTATGTTTTAAATTTTTTGGAATTATAACTTTTTTAACACTATTGGTTAACCGTTAACCAACTCAAAAAAACGATAAGTGTCCGATTAAAACGATAAACGTCCCATCTATAACGAAAACAAATCAATTAGAAGTAAAATTGAGATTATTATTATTATTATTATTTTGAGATCTGGGTCAAAACCAACCTATACTTGCCCCTGGATTAACCTGAGTCCGACGTAATCAGAAAGGGGTTTAGGCGTTGGGCTATGTGAACCTTGTCAACCCTGTTATGTTATTAGTTTTTGACTTTTTGGCGCGCAATCACTATGGTACGGACAGCCATGGTCTCTTATAAACCCTTTGGCTTAAATTTTATCTCCAGAGAGAGAGAGAGAGAGAGAGTTGGGGGCATTCTTTCAATGGCAGCCATGAAAACTCGCTCTTCCCTCCTCCCTATTTTCCCCCATATTTCGGAACCCCCAAATTCATCTTCTTTCCTGTTTATTGTCTCGACTTCAATCTTAATTAAGAGACTCGTTTGTCCGGAAGAATATGTATTGAACATCGGGTATCCATTAATATTCCTATTGATTTCGTGGCCGAGAAGAAAGATTGGTGTGTGTCCCCTAAATGCTGGAGGTTTGGATCGATGCAGCAGGACGCAACCATGTATTTCTCCAAACTCGAAGATTCTCCAATGTTTCGACAACAGGTCTGTATTTATATCTGTAGCTTTTCGATTTCAATTATCTATTCGAAAACATAAGGTTTCTGCATATTGTTGGTTCATTATGCTATTGGGTATATATCAAAATCAACAGCATTATCCCTCGATTTGGTTTAGTTCAACGCAAAGCCGGTGCACTGTGCAATCGGAAGTGAATATATTCGCTCATTGTCCTGACCACAGAATTTTAATGATTAGGGTCAAGCTATTAATTGATCAAGTTAACCTATATGTTAGAGATTTCGATTATATATATCAAATGAAACTGATAGATTTATCTAGTGGAAAAAGTAATTTGCAGGGGCTTGGCCACGATTTTAAGTTAAGGGGGGGTTCACATTTGTTCGAATGAAGTATTATAATTTGGGAAAGAAACAAACAACTAAGAAGGCAATTGCATATCAAACTAACAGAATAGCTTTTGGAAAAGATCCTTGCTTGAAACAATTACCAAATATAGATCAAGACTTGAGATTAAGTGAATCAACAAAATATCATTAACAATATTAACTGCGAAATTGACAACTCTGCCAACGAGGACAAGCTAAAGGAAGCAATATAAAGAACCAGCAAAATAGTTGGAACGCAACAGTAAAAAAACCAATAGAAGCGTCATCGGGACTATAATATCTAACATAAATTCAGTCACAATTCTCACAAGTATATATATATTGTGCGTATAATAGTTGAGGTGCAGCAACATGACTGACATACATAGTCCATTACATTAATTACTAGCTATTTTATAAGGTTTCAGACTGAATTATGAAATGTTTAGTCAATATATCATATACGAAGGTTAAGTAAGAGTATGGTTGTGGCCCTGCTTTAATTGGCCAATGCAAGTTTACATTCCTGTTTCAAAAGTATATATATGCTATTTTTGCTTTTTGAAAAAAAAAGTATATATATGCTGTTGACATAATAGTTGGAATGCTTTTATATGTTTTCATATATTGATAAAGTAATTCACCTCTCAAGTCTCAAGTATGTAAGTTGAGAATTTATAACTTTCTGTGATGCAGATCCAATGTTTGGAAGAAATTGCAGAGACACTGAGGGAGAGAGGTTTAAAATTCTATAAAAGCTGCCGAAAATATACGTAAGGATTATTTGTGGCTTCTTTCTGCCTTTTTTAATACACCTCTGGCTTTATGCGTCTTGTATAGATTCTTATATAATTAAAATTATTATGTTCTTCTTATTGAATTCTACAGCCTTCTGTCAACATTTCCTTTTTCCAATCATTTATTTTTTAGTTTCTTTGGCTTCTTAGGTGTTATGTTTGCTCATTGATGGTAATCATTTTGTGTGGGGAGTAACAGTTTAAACCATGTTGATTCTTGATTCTACCATGATTTGACAATGGTACTTAGTTTCTTCTTTGGGTTGTACAGAGAAGGCCTTGGAGAAGCGTATGATAGGGATGTTGCTTTTTCAAGCTCTCTTGAAAATTTTGGTGGAGGACATGATCCTATTTCTTTGGCATTTGGAGGTAATTTTAATTAGTTTTATTTGGGGTTTATTGTACCAAAATACAATGAACTTTGCATAAGTTATCATTCTATGCAACGAACTTTGTTTTTTGTCAATAAATACAATCAACTTCCATTATCCTCTCATTGTATGCAAGTTGTCGTATACAATGGATAACTTATGCAAAGTTCATTGTATACAATGGTAACTTAAAATGAGACATAGAAAAAAGTTTTTTGAATTCAATGAGAGGATTATGAAAGGTGATTGTATTAATTGACAAAAAACAAAATTCGTTACATACAATGATAATTTATGCAAAGTTCGTTGTATTTTGGTGCAATAAACTCTTTTATTTAAGACATTGTTTCCTCTAGGTTTCTCATGTTGTGTGGCCATTGCTTGCCATATTTTTCTGGCACCTTATAGGTATTGAAGTTATTAATTTCGCCACATTAAGTTTTATATAAGAATCGCCTTTTGAATTCTTGGGGTGTGAAATGTTATGGAACATATCTATGTAGTGAAATTATTTCAATTTTCATGCCCGTAAATTTGATTGGATTACTTGCATAAGTTCTTGAGAAATTTGGAATGGATTACTTTCATGCTAATGATAATACCATTTATCAATGTTCTCAGGCCCTGATATGATCAAGTTTGCAGTTGTTCTAAGAGAAGTGGGGACATACAAAGAAAATCTCCAATCTCAGGTTTCAATATTCTTGCTTTATGTTATCAAAATAGCAGTAAGACTCACATACTTTTGCTGATGAAACACACACACACCTATGTATTCATAACAAGATAAATTTATTTTTAGTAGGCATAGTTGATGTACTGAACTCTCAGTTTTGCAATATATTTTCCAATGACGATTTTTCATTTCATATGTCAACTAGCACTACTGTTGAATTTATAACACACCCAAGGTTGTTCTCTGCAAGTATATAACCGAATGGTTATTGTGGCTACCACATCAATTTCTACTCATAACCATCTTCAAGATTTAAAAACTCACTCTAATTATGAATGCAAAATGTGGCTTTCTTTTGCACCCATTTTTTAACCTATTCCTAAGAAGCACTTAAATCAAATAATGAATAAGTAGCTGTTAAAGAAGCACCAGAAATGGTATAATAATAGCAAAAATTAAATTGTTGAAGCGTCCTTAATTAATTTGCTACCTCCATACTTTATCTTGTGCTGATGTTCAACATTTGTCTTTTCCAGATCGAGCATACACTAAGTGATAGGCTACTGCGATTCGCCACTGCTGAGCTGCAAGATATTAAGGTTCCACAATTTACTATTCTTATTTATAAGGTTCTTACATAATATTAATAAATGGTTTTATGAAGAGGACTCAAGTTTTCCCTTTCCTTTATCATAGTTGGCCTAGAAACTTTACTTTGGAAGGTCCAATAGGCAACAGACATAGGAATGGCAACGGGGCGGGGATTGGTCCCCCCGTCCCCGTCTCCGTTTAAGAAAACCATCCCCGTCCCCGCTTAAAAAACCGCGGGGATTTAAACGGGGATCCCCATCGGGTAACCGAGGAAACGGGTATTCCCGTTTAATATAAACATGTAATTAAATGGGTATCCCCATTAAAGTATAATTGTGATTTTTCACCATGGGATCGTCACCGTTAAGATTTTACCACGAGTTTTAGAAAACGATTATACTAAATTATACAACATTATCGAATACAAACCTATCTAAATCGAAATTAAAGGCTTAAAGAATCTAAATGCATCCAAAATATCGAAACCAAACAATCCAAATAAAGACTACTATTAAAATTAGGTTGTGTGAAAGTGTATAGAGATTTGTGTATTTTCTATTTAAAATTAACTCTATGTCTATTAATATATATATATATATATATATATATATATATATGTATGTATGTATGTATGTATAATTAATATTAAGTTATAATCGGGTATCGTAATCGGGGCCGTGTATCGGGTAATCGGGGCGGGGATCATCAAACCCATCCCCGTTTAAATAATCGGGTTTTCCCCGTCCCCGTCTCCATTTATCGTCCCCTTCCCCGCCCCATTTATGTCGATTTTCGGTTTTTCCCGTCGGTTTCGGTATTTTTTGCCATCCATATGTCACTGTCAGTGATATTTCTAATATGAATCAGAGTGGTAATCAAATAAAAAAGATAAAAAGATAGAATAATCGACTTTCGAGAGGTCGATCCTCTCTCCCACGGTTTACTTTCGAGGGGTTAACCAAGACTCCAATGAAATAAAAAAAATCACCGATCAATTTCTGCATAATGAATATTACAACCCTAATGGCGTATTTATAGTCAAATACAACAACCTACTCCTAAAATAACTCGAGTTTTTTTTACCAAATAGGGGTTGTTAAAAAAATATTTACCAAAATAGTGTAGTTTTAAAGATATTTACTAAACTAGTAATTTGTATCCACACACTCTTTAAACTCCCTTCCAAACACACTGAACACACCAAACACCCTATATCCTTTCCCAAATCACTTTCAACTCTCTATCTCTCTCTATCTCTGCAGTCTCTCTGTTAGGAATCGGATCACCACCCTGTAAGAATCAAACGTGAAACCTTAACAAGAACACGTTAGAAGATGCGAATAACAAAAACAAGAAAAACACACCAAGAATTAACGTGGTTCTGTCGTCAAGATCACGACCTACGTCCACAGGCAGGAACCAAAGACTTCTTTATTATGACCGAAAGTGTTTACAAGATGTCACCCTAAGGCGCATATGAACCATAAAGGTTAAATGACAAGAAACCCTAGCTACGATATTTATAACTAAAACAAGAAATCCTAATTAATTAGAAAACCCTAATTAATTAACAAATGGGCCACCGCACACACGAGGACCAAGAACAAATGGGCACCAAATTTTGGGCTCCACGTCATGGGCCCCTGCTCCATGGCGTAGACCCTTCGAGAAAAAACCCAAACACACTTTGAATCTTGTCCTCCTCGTGGATTTTTGCAGCACGTCATGCACCATCGGTCTTGTTTTTCCTAGTTTCATATATCCATCGTGCCGCTAATTTGAGTCATTCCTAATAATCTCCTCCCTGACTTGAATTCTCTTCAACCGTCAACCGAACCGAGATCTAACGATCTCCCCCTTGACTTGAATTCTCTTCAACCGTTAACCGAGATTACCAAAGAACCGTCTCTTTCCTGCAAACCTCCCCAAAGGGACTACCTTCTCGTACGAGCTACGAAGTCTGAAACCTCATCATGCGATTTTCCCGGAGACCAACTCCATCCGTGATGGACTTCGTCCGATCAATCTTCCGGCTCCAAGGATGGTACATGCAAACCTTTTGACATTCGGATGAACTAACACTGCCTCTGATAAAGCTTATCACCCAGCTTTTTCCCACGGACCAGCAGCTGTCATTTGATCCACCTCCCCGTACAACACCTCATCAATCAAACACCGCAAAACGGAAACAAATGCTTTTGCAAGGACGTCTCTTTCCATTTTCCCCCATATCGCCTGGAAGTTTATCTTCTCCTTTTAACGTCACCGCATAACCCTGTTGAACCAGAAGAGCCTCATCCAGCAAAACCGCAGAACATGCTTTTGCTTGAGATCTTCAATCAACAATACGCGAGCCAAGAGAACCCGACTCTGATACCACTTGTTAGGAATCGGATCACCACCTTGTAAGAATCAAACTTGAAACCTTAACAAGAATACGTTCGAAGATGTGGATAACAAAAACAAGATAAACACACTGATAATTAACGTGGTTTGGTCGTCAAGATCACGAGCTACGTCCACGGGCATGAACCAAAGGGACTTCTTTATTATAATCAAAAGATGTCACCCCAAGGCGCATATGAACCACAAAGGTTGAATGACAAAAAACCCTAGCTACAATATTTATAACTAAAACGAGAAACCCTAATTAATTAAGAAATGGCCGCCGCACACACGAGGACCGAAAACAAACCGGGCACCAAATTTTGGGCTCCGCATCGTGGGCCTTGCTCCACGGCGTGGACCCTTCAAGAAAAACCCCAAACACACTTTGAATCTTGTCCTCTCCTCGTGGACTTCTGCAGCATGTGTGCACCATCGATCTTGTTTTCCTAGTTTCATAAAGCCAACGTACCGCTAATTCGAGTCATTCCTAACACTCTCATTGGAGTGAATCCCTTTCTTAATCAAATGGGTTTTGTAATGCACCCACCACCAATGCTCACCGACTGCATGCATGTTCCCCCAACTTCCAATATAATTTAAAACTCACGAACACAAATTAAGAAACCCGGCCGTAAATGGTGTTATTGTTTTATAGAACTTTCATTATTTTTGATGTCGGTCAATGCACAGATTAAAGCACTGTGGCCCAGATTGAAGTGGGTTATATCAGCACAGTAATTATTTTTTGGCGCATCAACGTCTCGCCATCATCAAGCCTGCTTCCGGCGACGGTCTGAGGCGGCAGTCAGACCTTAGGACTTCTTTTGAGTGTTCTCCGTCCGTCGTTCTAGTTTGCAAGAGGGAGAGAGGTCACCGTCGTCAGGGTGGGAGACGGCATGGTGGTCGTGAGGGTGTGAGCGGCAATCGGACCTTTAGGGCTTCTTTTGAGTGCTCCTTCTGTCGATCTCATTTGCAGGGGAAGAGGTTTTCTTTTATTTAAATATTAAAATTTAAATCTAAATTAAAAGGATACTATTTTAGTAAATACTTTTATAATTACTCCACTTTAGTAAATACTTTTTTCTATCACCCCAGTTTGGTTAAAAACTCAAATAACTCTAACTACTAATCTTTATATAAAATAAATCCTATCTAATTATAAAACTAATAATAAACATATCTAATATTTAAAACATACCCAAGTAATGAATCTTATCTAAAATAAATCCTAAGTAAAATATCCGGATCATATCAATTTCAAGAATTTGTTTTGTGAAATTTTACCATTTAGTGTTTGTTACATGTCTTTTTATGGTTGTATATGCCCCCAGCAAATAAGTTATGCTATGAATTTTGGCATTTTATACAGGAAGCTAGGAAGCGTTTTGATAAGGCTGATGCTGTTTATAGCCAGGTAGCTTTACATATTACTATATGTAATGATTTTAAAATCCTTCTTCTACTGGACTTAGTTCAACAGATAATCAAGATTCATTATCAAAGTTAACCAATATATATACCTAATATTTTGAGTGTTTGACATCACTGTATTAGCTAATTTCTACAGATACGTGACAAATATTTATCATTAAGGAAAAGTACTCGAACAGAAATAGCTGCTGCCATGGAGGAGGTATATGTGTTGTCTCGTATAAAGATGAATTAAATATTAATGCAATAACTTGATGATAGTCATTATACATGGGTAATCGTCGGTCATTTGGAATTCTAATTTGGTAGAGAGACGTTCCAGGAACTTTACAGTACCAGAATGACATTTGAGCAAGCTCGCTTTAATTTGGTACTAAAGATTTATCCACCACCTACATGGGCTCATTATTGTATGGTTTAATTCAATACTATGAAGGCAGCAATGTATTTTTAAAATATAATTTCAGGTTTGTGCTCTTTCAAATGTCGAGGCGAAGAAGAGATTTGAGTTTCTGGAATCTGTGGGTGAGGCAATGGATGCTCATCTTCGCTATTTCAAGCAGGTACATGATTCTTTTGTTATCCTTGCCAATCTTCTATAATCAGTACTTAATTAATTTTTTATTTTCTTTTAAACTCTGAGCGCTTGTGTGTTTTATAGGGATATGAATTATTGCATCAAATGGAGCCTTGTATCCAGCAGGTTTTATTATTATCATCGTCGTCGTCATCATCATCATTATCATTATAACTGGGCAGTGGGCAGATAGAAAGTTACCATATCTTTTTCTTGTACAGGTCTTATTAAATGCACAAAAATCCAGAGAAAGCTACTATTCTGAGAAGCAAGCACTAAATGAAAGGATCCAAGAGTACAAAAGTCATATTGATGTGGGAAACAGACTATCTTGTAGTCTTCCTGTTGCTAATGGAGATTTAACACATCAACATTCAAGGACTTCCCATAAATTAATACAAGCGGTTATGCAATCTGGTGCAGAGGGGAAGGTATATTATGTTCTGTCACAATTTTGACCCATTCACTTATAAATAGGTTGATTTAGGCTATTAAATCAGTAACATCTGGAAAACTACCTTGAAAGAAACGAGTCAAAAGTTGCTTAAAGTATATTTTCCATGTATAAAACCTTCTTAATAAGTTATTCAAAAAAATTATATCATTATTCAGATAATATCCTTTTTATAGTTATATTCAAGACACTAATTACTTTCAAAACAATTTTAAAAATTTTTGGACATAAAGTTTCACCTGGCCAGCCCTATGAGATCCAACCAAAATCAGCAGATTTGATCCAAACTGCCCGACTTGGCATTATGCCACCGTTAATGAGAGCATTTATTTTTCCATAATACATATTTCAATGGCTAAGGCTTCAATAGTTTAGGTTCAAAACATCAAACAAGGATATCTCTCAAAACGCTCCTCGAATTTGAGGGGGGACTGGAAGAGAAGATTCTTTATTCTTGACAACAGAGGGATGCTGTATTACTATCGCAAACAGTTGACCCGACCCTCTGTAAGTCCATTAGATTACATATGTAAAATAAGACTGTTTTCCAAATTTATATTGTGGAACTTAAGCTTTGAGACAAAATTCAGGGATCTGGTGCACAGAGAAGCAATCCCAGTGAACCTGGCCCTGGATTGCTGAGTCGATGGCTATCTTCTCATTATCATGGTGGTGTACATGATGTCGCTCGTCACACCGTCAACCTCCTTACATCAACAATCAAGGCAGATGCAGAGCAATCAGACCTCAGATTCTGTTTTAGGATTATCTCACCAACAAAGATATATACTTTGCAGGTGACTTTGCAGTATAATGATTATTAGACGGTATTCTGTGCCTTTCCTACATTTTATAGATTAGAGGTGGAAATCTCAAGACCTGCTTACTAAGAGGGAATTTGTCAAAAGTTCTTTAAAGTGTATACTTAATAGATAATAGCTCTTACATCATTTTAATTTTGAAAAAATAGGTTCCTTACATAATAATATTGTTTATTATCATACTTGACACACAAATTATTAATAACAAATATAAAAAATTTATTCTGCACAAAAGTTTTTACAGTCAACCGTTCCCCCTCTGTCCTTTAGGAATCATACAAGAAAATGACCCGATTTTACCGTAACCTGTTTTGAACCGTTGCCAATTTCCCCCTCATCATTTGAAGTGAGTGGGTCACTGGTACTAACTTGTGACCAATCTATATGAAGGATTTACATGGTAATGCAGGCAGAAAGTTCACTGGAGCAAATGGATTGGATTGAGAAAATAAACGGAGTGATAGCTTCATTATTAAGTTCCCAATCACCTGAGATGGTGTGTGTTGAATGTTTGTTTTCTTACACAATGATATTTTATTGTATTCAAACTTTTGAGATTTTGATTATTTTTCCCAGCATCTATGTAGCAGTCCTACAAGTGAAACTAGCATAGGAGAAAAACCATTGGGTCAAGATAGGAAGAAATATGAAGAAGTGGCTGAGAAGGACCGTTGCTCTAGAAATATGATGCGGGTATGTAGAAGTTCACAACAGTTACAATATGGTGGAAGAAGTGAGAGACCCGTCGATACATTGAAAAGAGTACCTGGTAATGATAAGTGCGCTGATTGTTGTTCCCCTGAACCTGATTGGGCTTCCATAAATCTTGGTGTTCTTATCTGCATCGAATGTTCTGGTGTTCACCGAAATCTTGGTGTGCATATATCCAAGGTAACTCATGTTAATTTTCCCCTATATTTTCGTACCAAATCGGCATAGCTTATGTTTTGGATTTTTGTAATGTAGGTAAGATCTTTGGAACTTGATGTAAAGGCATGGGAACCTTCTGTCATATCATTGTTTCAGTCATTCGGAAATGTATTTGCCAATTCTATATGGGAGAGATCGTTGACTGCACAAAGAACTCGTCATATTGATGAATTAAGTACAAGGTAATTTTAATTATTTTAACTTGGTTTACCAAATAAAAACCATATCATCTTCCTTGGGGTTGATTGGGATTAGAGTAATTAAGTGTGGGAAATATCTGGTCATCAAAGTTTTCAAGCCATTACTTATGAATGGGTTGATTTATCAGGTCAAACAAGTATAAGTTATAAGAAAAAAAGGTTTAAAAGGAAACCGGTCATACGGGTAAAAAGTCATCCGAAGTGTTCTTTTTATGCATTAATCCCCCTAAAACATCTTATTATATTATAACTAGATTGCTATTACTTAAATAATATACTTATCGAAGTCATAATTTCACATCAATTGTTAAAAATTTTGGACAAAAGGAGTTTCAGGCCAACCAAACCTGGCCATGCCTGTTTTGACCCATACAAAAATCACCTATTTGACCTATATTAGTCACCCACCCAAACCACTCTATTTTTCACCTCTAGCGGTCATTATAAAGTCCTCTCATCTATCCAAGATGGTAAAATCGATGTGAGCAGATTCTTGTATTGACCTTCAGATTATGATTGTTATTTGTAGGTCATCGGAGTCTGACAAAACAAGAGAGTCCTTTGGGAAGCCCAGTTTTGATGATCATATATCCACAAAGGAGAAGTTCATTCATGCCAAGGTATATAATCAACGTGTTTCCATTTTGATTTATCAAGTGCTTTCTTTCTTTCAAGAAATACATTGCTTATAATTAATTACATGCAAGTTTCATCTTTATGGTTGTAGTATGCAGAAAGGCGTTTTATTCAAAAAGTAAAGGACCCGCGTCACCTTATTTTACTCGAACAACAGTTGTGGGAAAGCGTTCGTGCTAATGACAAAAAAGCAGTTTACCTCCTTATAGTCATATGTGAAGCAGATGTGAATGCTGCTCATGGTCATGCATCATATACATCGTCTTCATCTGTAGCTCGCATTATGCACTTTGAAGATCAAAGTAATCATGAACATGAATTTGACTACTTGAAAAGTTATTCTACAGACAGATGTTTGAGCTCAATAAGAGAGATTGATGATCCTTTGACTAATGAATCTCTTAATGGTTGTTCACTGCTTCACTTGGCTTGCCAAACCGCAGACTGTAGTATGGTGGAGCTGCTATTACAGCATGGTGCAAACATCAATGCTTCTGATTCAAAGGCTCAGACACCACTGCATCATAGTATCATCAGAGAAAGACTTGCAATTGCAAAGTTACTTCTTACCAGGTACTTATTCTTTTCTTCGCTGGAACCTTTTACTCGTTTTTCTAAAGTTTCCTTTTATTTATATTTCACCCATTTTTTAACAGCGTATTTTACCCATTTGACCGGCTAGAAATAAAACATAATCCATAACTACCCCTTCATAAATGGATGTGCGGTAATTGCCACCTCTATCTAGGACATCAGACAACCCCACAATCTTCATCTTTATTAAACAATATAGTAGTATGTTGGGATCTTAGGAGATCCGAAGCTACATGCCAAAAAGATTAATAACCCCCACCCCACCTCTCCTAAGCAGAAAGGAGAAACTAGTAAAGTTATCTTGATAAAAAGAAACAGGATCGCATGGCTCAAACTAATCTTGTTCAACCATCACCAGCATTTTTTATTTTCCATTGTTTATTCATTATTGTACTGAAGCACAAATCATTAGCATGTGATGAGATAAATGAAAACACAAGTTATCCATTTGTGAAAAAATGTGAAGAAAAGAAAATTATCTTTAAACTATGCGTAAGCTATTAAACTAAAATATCTTAAACGAGCAACGAGGAAAAACTTCACTGATTTTCTCTATGTGATGATATTTATTGTAGGGGAGCTAATCCTCTAGCAGCAGACATGGAAGGTAAAACGCCTTATCAGCTTGTCACAGAATTGGGAATTGACGATATCGAAATCCTTGCCCTTTTACGAGCGCCAAAGAGATAGCATATACATGATAATTTATAAACAAACAATGCACAATTTTGGTCAGTCATGAAAGGAGGAGGTTTAGCATGGGTGTACATTAGCAATCCTTCTATTTACTTGTATCATCAAGACTGAAGTTGATTTTTGAATTCAAAATTTTGTAATAATTAGTTAATTACATATCTTTATATAATTAATAATATAATTCCTAGATTTCAAAACAGGCCCTTATCACATGGTATAATTTGACGAGAGGACCCGCATTTTGTTGTACTGAGACAAATTGTTGATGTACTTCGTTTAAAATTCCACCAATTCCTATTTGTCTTCATACTAGTGCCAATTTTGGCACACAAAAAGACGGGTTAATTTCTGCAAGTTTTTTTTTTTTTTTTTGGGTCCGTTCCCACTGCATCATTTTTATACACTACAGGTCACCCGGGTTGTGGAACCTTTTCTCCTAAAGCACTTAATTGTCCTTCGGATTTAATACTCAAAAACTGATACATCCCACAAAAATAAACTAAAAATCCAAATTGATGCAATAATAAATACTAAATTTTAAACTTTGCAGTTAAAATATATTGGTTACTTGAGATCCGAACGAAGAAAAAATAAAGTGACCAGGGCCTGTTTGATCTATTTTAGCCTGTTTTGATCCGTTACTTAACCTGCCTATATTACCATTTGGTCCACCTCTAGTTTTTGTTAGGTGCAAACAGCTAGAAATCCAAAAGTATTATACCATGAAGATAATTAAAACAACTAACACAGCTATACAAACTCAATCAGTTCAACATTTTTTTCTCTAATGATAAAATGCCACCTGTGGTTAATATATTTAGCTTGAGATGTATGTACAGTTTCGCCTTTCTCCGAGTACAGTTTCGCCTTTCTCTGAGTCCTCGTTCTTGAATCTTCACAAACTTGTCCAGATGGAAGGAATATACGAAGCATTGTGCCCTTAATACCTATATTATATCTCCTTCTAGCCTCATGATCAATAACACACAAGAACTGATGAAAATCATCAAGTCCTCGAAACACAGGGCCATGACCTGTCCAACGATAATAAGAATTAATCAACTAGAAAATTGCAAAACGCAACAAGTACAAAGCATATGTGGCGATGTCAAACAGATGAACTAAAAACTTCAGCTACAAAGGGAAGAGATCATATGCGTCCAAAGTGTTTTCTTAATGCATACAACTTCATTAATTGTTTCTTTAAAAAACCTTGGTATTAATATTTAGCACATTTCACTCAACCCACACATTTTGTGACTTCTAAGTTAAAGCGCACACATTACCTGCTTTTATTCAGGCTCCGGAGCACCACAAAACTTTTGGGTGCGTGACCAGTAAAAGGACTTTTCATCAAGTAAGCAGCATGAACCATGTTTCTGGGTTTTGAGAGCCAAACTTTGTTGACCTATGATTGCACCCCAAGAACCAAACTTTCATGCAATGTGGTTTGGTAGATTGAACCCATCTTTCTCCCAGTCACCATCAGGTTCATGCTGATTTATCAAATCGGTTAAACTAGATGCTTGTGGGACCCACCCAAAACTTTCCATACTTTTCAAAACTCCAGCTAACTTGTTCTTGTATCCTGCACTATGCAAGCTTCTTATTAAAGTGCTACATGTAGCAAAACTAAGCATAACCCCACGCTTCCCGATTTCATCAATTGATGCCACTGCTTCAGAAAATTTCCCATTTTGACACAACCCATCAACTAATTTGTCATAAACATCTCGAGCTGACAAACCCTTTTGTAATAATTCATCTAAAAGCATAAAAGACTTCTCCAAACCCCCTTGATCTTCATCCAGCATGTCATACACCACTTTATCTAAACTAATACCTTTAGCCACCATCTCTTCAAAGATTGAAATCATTTTATATTTATTTCCTGATCTCATATAACCATGAGCTAGACAAGTGTATGTTACAATCGTTGGCATCAAATCCCTATTTTGCATCTCAATGAAAAGATCTTCAGCCTCTTCCATCATCTGAGCTTTGCAGTAACAAGCTATCAAGACAGTGAATGTCACATGATTCGGCTTTATTTGCTTATTATCGATCATATCTTTCAATATTTCATCTGCTTCCACTATCTTCCCCAACTTGCAGTACACATCAATCAATGTGTTATATGTATGCGCAGAAGCAAACCCTTTTTCCACCATTTTGTGGAACAAAGTCAAAGCCTTTTCAATCTCCTGTTCTTTGCAGCACCCGTTGAGAAGGGCATTGTATACAACATAATCTGGTTGAACTCCATTCTGACCCATTTTGTCAAATAACTCAAATGCGTTACACAGATTCCCGGATTTACAGTATCCATCTATCATTGTAGCATAAGTCACTCTGTCAGGTGTCAAACCCTTGGAAGAAATTCCATCAAACAACTCCCGAGCTTTCTTGAAATCACCTGACTTGCATAATTCACCAATCAAAATATTGCAAGTGACAATATTTGGATTAACACCTTTACTTATCATTTCGTCAACCATATTGAATGCTTGTAGAAAATCACCTTTCCTACAAAACCCAGAAATGATAGAGGTGTACATGACGACATCAGGATTCAAACCTTTCTCCATGAACTCAGAGAAAACCTCGAGTGCTTTGTCCATTAAACCATTTCTAGCAAGACCATTGATGAGTACGCTGTACATGTGCACATCAGGAAGAATATTTTTTCCTAGCATACTTTTGAATATCGAAAAAGCTTCATTTGTGTTTCCTTGTTTGCAGTGACCATCTATCATAGATGTAAATATAATACGATCTGGCATTATATTATAATTAACCATCTCCTTGTAATATTTATCTGCAACCTCCATCTCTGGTATCTTACTATATCCACCGATCACAGCTCCATAAGTGAAAGCATTCGGCTGTATGCCATTAGTCCCCATTTGAGCTAATAGTGACTCCACCTCCTTCATATTTTTATCGTTACAAAGACCGATTATAAGTGAATTATAGCAATACACATCAGGAAAAGTACCTTTCTCCTTCATGCCCGTCAAAATCCCAACTGCTTCTTCAAACCGCTGTGCTTTGCATAGACCAGATATGATAGAACTATATGTTACTACATTTAACACAACTCCATTAACAAACATTTCGTCTTTTAGCTTTAAAGCCTCATCTACACACCCTTGTTTCATGAATCCATCAATCAATGCACTATAAGCAACATGATCAGGAGATACACCAACCTTCGACATATCTTCTAGAACAATCTTTGCCTCCTCCAATTTCTTCTTTTTGCACAATCCATCTATTAGTGTTGTATAAGTAAATCGATCAGGAACAAAACCCTTTTCAGCCATTGATCTTTTAAGCTCAAAAGCTTCGTCTGTAAGCCCAACTCTGCATAATCCTCCAATGAGTACATTGTATGTTACCAAACTTGGTTTACAACCATTTCCCTCCATTTCAGCAAAAAACCTTTTTGCCTCTCTCACTTTTCCATCCTTACATAGAGCACTAATCAAATTAGTGTATATATACACATTAGGAACAATCTTTAACTCATGCATTTTTTCATAGACCTTCCAGAACAGCTCTTTTTTATGGAATTTCAATAAGTTTGTCATCAGAGAATTAACACTAGCTGAATCAGGAAAATGTTCCCTACTGTTAATTCCTAAAACAACCCAAACAGCGTCTTTCAACATTCCTTTGTTCTTATAAGCATCGATAATCATACCATATATCGTAGACTTAGATTTTAAACCCATACCCTCCACACAGAAGCTAGCAATTGAATCCATGATATCTGAAACCGGCTTCCGGGTTTCAATCATCTGCCCTAATACAACACTAGCATCTCTTGACTGATTTGAGTTACAGAGAACCAAAGAGAGAATCAAGAAAGATTTTAGGTTTTGAGAAATACCCATTTGATGAATAGACCAACTGAAGAAATGGAGAAGACGATTAGGGTCCGCTCGATAGTTTTGGTGAAGAACAGATTGAATCACATCTGGGTTTAGATTTTTGAGAAGATTGGGTGACGAATTGAGGAGGTGAGGCCAGTTGCGCATCCTGAGAATGGACGTGATTTCGCCGACTATTTCCTCGTCGATTCCTGAGGTGTTGGAAGAAGATTTTCTTGAGTGATAAGTTAAGATCAATCTGTTCTTGATGGCGGTCGAATTCCTGTGTGGTAATAATCTCATCATTTCTTGATCTTACACGATAAATCGCATTTGAAAATTTGCTGGAGAGATGGAGAAGGAGAAAACTTTGGGTTTCGATGGACCTGGCTCCCCCGACGTGGATGAAGTATTCGATTCTTTCTGATGTTGTACCGCTATCATCAAGAATCTGCCTTTTCGAACTCTGTTTTGGTGATTAGCAGACGACGATTATACACAACAAAAAGTTTTACAGGGTAAATTAATGTTTCAAGTTTCACTAATTTGGCCCCAAACGATCTTCTGTTTGTTACGTATTTTACCTTTACAAACCAAAACATCCCTTGTTTAAGAGTGAAAAGCCTACCGAAGTACTTTACTTAAGCATTGTGTTATCCCAAATTGTAATCTCGCCCTACACTCAACTAACTAATTCAATAAAACCCCACTTGCAATTCTACTTCAATTACTATTCTTTCAATTAAGAATTATGACTTTTGATTCTTCGTTGCATAAAATTCTGGAATCTAATCTTTAATAATTGGTATCAAAACTCAGTTCTAACAACAATTTTATCGATACAATCTCATTGATCTCGTGAATCTTCCATGGTTCTCACAAGATTGTTAGACGTGGGTGAAGAAACAAAAGCCTTTATCTTGGAAGCAATTATATAGCAATCCAAACATCAATGGCAAAAGTGTCTAGAAAACTGGTTGAATCTAATAAACATTTAAAATCCATCAATAGAGTTTGTCTCAATCAATCATTCTTGGTTGACGGTGTTTTTAGATCGGAGATACGAAGGGTGGTTGGAGTTGTGGTGGTCGCCGCTATGATGATTAGGTCAAAGAGATACGAAGGGTGGCCGGTGGAAGAGGAGTCACCAAAGGTCATCTATGGCCGGCAATGTAGACGACTAACGGTGCAACAACATTAATTTCAAATGACTATCAACGCAATTTTGAAACTAAAATGACTATTTGAAATCAGGGTAATATTAGGACCAATGGTGTAATTTACTTTTTATATATTGGGTGAGATCTTAATACCTTTGAACTACCGGGTTTTGAAAACTTGACCCGTCATCGAACTAGTAGCTCTATTGGTTCATCGGTCAAACCGGTCCCAAAAACCGAATGACGTCATAATAAATTTAAAAACTATATATAAATACCAAAAAAATAAATAAAAATTAAAACATGTCCAAACTATATGTTTCTACTTGGACGGTTTTTTCTGAGAGGGTTTACCGATTCATAGGACTCCGTCAAGCGTTCTGGTTCCTGATTTGAACGCCTGACCCGGTTTTCAAAACACATCGGTTTAGGTTCAACACGTAAAAGGAGAGGTTAACCATGCAATATTCTCTTAACTTTATCTATAGTTTAATTACATATTTTGCGAACCATGCCAAGAATTCTCTAACACAATCATATATTAGATGTTAAACTTTTTTATAATAGAAACTTAAATTGTAAAGAAAATGCATAAATCAAGCAATTCACAATATGAAGGTCTGGAGATCTCCGCGGAGACGGATGCTTGGGGGGTGGTTTTGTTTCGTGCAAGGACCTGTATTCTCAGCTCCCAAAGAAGATGAAGCTACCGAGATGGGTATGGCTTGTACAACTATATAGGTACGGATGTTCATGGTGCCATGGATCATCTCCAAGAAGCAACATGTCACCCTCATTATTCTTGGTGATTCTTGAGTTCCGCAAGGAATTTAAATGATTCATCCAAGTAAGTTCCAATGATCTACCAAGAGCAGTCCCTTGCGTGTGAACCTGAATTAATGCAACTTGTGAATTAAAGAACCAATAAGATTAAGCCAATCAACGTGCATATAATGAAATCGGCACCTTTGTATAATATGCTTGCTCACCCTCTTCTTTTGTGTGTGTGTGTGTGTGGGCACTGGCACTGGAGTTATTGCAGAAGGTGTCAGAGCAGGTTCTATTTTTCCAAGGTTTTCATTCCTTTGTGCCTACAAAACATAAGATAATTTAGTATGGGTGCAATTTTGATCCATTTACTTATGAATGGATCTATTTGGGTGGTCCCAAACAGGTCAAATTAGAAAAACGAATTGCTAAAAAAAAGTGAAGAGTCAATTCCAAAGTTGATTTTTAATGCATATATATAACCTCCAAAAATGGTTTATTTAAAGATTTAGATTATTATTAATGTTGTAATTAACCAACACACCAATTATCTATATAAAAAATTAAAAATGGACAACAAGGGTTTGAGAGTCAACCCAACCCAGCTTATTTAAACCCATACTAAAAGTTTTAGGATATGTGATAGTGTGATACCATATATAGTCCGAGTGAAGTTTGACCAGCTGCAGATTTCTCCGCCTAGTTTAGATGGTGTTTGTTTTATTAAAGAATATCTTCTGCACAATATAAGATCTTCTGCAACTTAATGGCTGATCTTCAATCTCCGGTGCTCCATGGTCAATTTTTGTCATGGGTTCTTTCAATCTCTAATTCTCCATGGTCGATTTCTAAGAGGAGGTGAAGATTTCTGTCATGGCGTCTCAAATTTCTGTGGTTTCCAAAAGTTTTGATAACAAAAACTTCTCTTTTCTTCTGATCACTTCTTCTAAAAGATGTAGGAAAAGAGATAAGAGATTTTATATCTTCAAAAACAAACACACCTCAGTAACCTACATTAAAGGTAAAGCTATCAGTCAACAAAGACTTTTGGTTGACAGCAAAAGAAGCCATGCATTTGATCAGCAAACATTTTCGAAAGAAAAATGAACGAGGCTGGGTTTATTTTACAAATGCATGCATGAAAACAAAATGCAATATATGGGCATCTCGAGTGCACAACTTAGAATTTAAATGCAACTTTATCCCTCCTTTACGCACAAGTGCACACACACGTATATATAAAAAGTTCATTCGAGAAACTAACTTTATTGCTAGACCTGTAAAAACCAATCACCGTTGGTTTGAGGGGTTTCTTTAAATAACAAATAGTCTAGGGGGTATTTCGTTAAAGGAAGGAGCATTTTGGATGGCCCCTTAGAGATCAGTGAGGTTATTTCATGGCTCAAGAAATCTAAAAGGAAAGCATTTCTCTTCAAAATTGATTTTGATAAAGCTTTGACTCTCTCATGAGATTTTCTGGACGAAATTATGGAGCAAATGTGCTTTGGTAACAAATGGAGGCATTGGATTAGGGAGTGTCTTGCATCGGCGTCCACATCTATCCTTGTAAATGGTTCCCCTACCCCTGAATTTAAAATGAAAAAAGGTATAAGGCAAGGGGAGCCCATGGCGCCATTCCTTTTTTTAATTGTTGCAGAGGGTTTAAACATCGCACTTCAGGATGCAAAGTTCAAAAGTGTTTTCCATGGTATCAAGTTACCGAACGGTGGCCCCGAAATTTCACATCTTCAGTACGCCAATGATGCTCTATTCATCGGTGAGTTTTCTGATTCTAATGTTTGTAATATCATTAGAATTCTACATTGTTTTCATTAATCCTCGGGGCTGAAAGTCAATTTTCAAAAGAGCAATTTATTTGGGATTGAGTTGAAGACAGGGAGACCTCTCGGCTGGCTAATTTCGTGAACTGCAGTCAAGGTGTGTTCCCTTTTACATAACTTGGGCTGCCCGTCGGGGTCTTGATGAACCGGTATGAGCTCCATTAATCTTGAAATTCCAAAAAAAAAAACTATCTAAGTGGAAAGCGGATCAGCTTTCTTTTGGTGGGCGCTTGCAGCTTTGTAAAAGTGTCCTTGGTAGTCTTGGGATCTATTATCTCTCTTTATAAGGCTCCTTCAAAAATTGTCAAGGTTCTTGAAAGCTTGACAGCTAATCTTTTTTGGGGCTCTTCTAATGATAATCGAAAGATTTTTTGGGTTGCTTGGGAGGTTGTTTTGTCGGATCTAAATGCAGGTGGGCTGGCATTGGTACCATAAAGGCCCAAAATTTTGCCTTGTTATGTAAATGCCTAAATGGTGGTGGAGGTTCAAAATGGAAGAAAACTCACTATGGAAGCTTACGATCCAATCTGTTCATGGATCGAATGGTGGATTAGGAGATCGCATCTCATATGGCAAATGTGCTGGTCATTAGAGGAATATCCTCAAAATCAACAAAGATCTCAAAAAAGACAACTTTTGTGCTAACAGATTATTTCAGTTGAGGCCAGATGCTTATCAGGGAGCTCGAAACAGGTGGACTTGGTTGTTGGACCCTTCGAGTTTCTATAAAGTGGCTTCGCTCAGATCTGTTTTCGATGACCTCGGTCTCTAAAACAGTTTGAAAATCCCATTCGATTGGGTTAAAGTGGTTCCTAGTAAGGTCAACGTATTGGCTTGGAGAATTATGCACAAGAGGATTCATATTTTCATACTAAATTGAATCTCATCAAAAGAGGACTGCATCTTTGTCCACTTTGCAAGGAGAGTTTGGAAGATGTCAAGCATTTGTTTAGACTTGGGTGTCGCGTTTCTTCTCTCCTGCTGTGTAACATTTGTTCCTAGTGGTCCATTGATCAAGCACATCTACCAAATTTCAAGGAGTTGTTTTCCTGGGCTGATAAGTTAGGGTTCAAAGGATTGAAGACCGTTTTTATTAAGCCTCGTGTTATGAGTCTATAAGCTGTAGCTAATGTAAAGATTAGTTAAAGGTTAGTTAGAGTGTTAGTTGCTATTAACTAACTACAAATAAGGGAGTAGCTGTTAGATTGAGCATGAAATCAATTGTCATAATTCTTTCCTTCTCTATCTGTATACTTCCGATTATATCAATACATATAAAGCTACTTACCTTCAATTCTCTTTCGTGTCTCAGGGTTCTCGTAACTAGGTCAAAACCTTCGATCTTCATTGATCCTGGGTTTGGAGCATATCACCTCGCGTGCCCTCGTGGGCACGTTCCTCTCTGGTAAGGCTGTCAATTCGGGTCAGTTTCGTGTCGACCCGTTTATTTTCGTGTCAGGTTCAAGTCATGTCTATTTTTTTCGTGTCGGCCTTCGGGTCAACCCATTTAGGCCAAATGTGATCGACGGGTTTTTTTCAGTTTTCAAGTACGATTTTCCGTTTCAACTACGATTTTCTTTATCAATCTTTCAAATTCCATGTTTGTTTTCCAACTTTCGGTAAGAATTTCGAAAATGATTTTCGTTTATATTCTAGCTTCAATATTCAATGTTCGTTTCAATTGTATTCGAACTTTAAATTTGGTATTTGTTTCGGTTTGATTCGAATTTTGATTCTACTTTTTTATTCAACTTATATAAATTTGGTATTTGTTTCGGTATGAGAGCCATATCTCTTAGTTCCATTGATTAGCCACTTTCTATTCTCCTAACCCTAAAGTCGTCGCCAACTCCTCCCTACAGGAACCTTTCTCAGCCGAAAACCTACATTGTGTCATTGTTCCACCATTGATCTTCGAGCTTCTCGCTTCTCTTCCTTTCCACCCTACCATGGCTAGTGACAAACTCGAAACCTCTAGTATTACAAAGAGCAAAACCTATGTCCCTTTGATCCCTAATCTCAGCGATTAAACTACGACGCATCGATAGAATTGTTGCGAACTCATTGTCGCGATTTTATAAGGATTGTTTTTGGCATTCTAACATTCAAAATGAACTAAATCATGAGTCGAATAACACCTACTAATTAAAAAGATACACACAATCATTTTGTGTATTTTTTTTAATTTTATAATTCAAATTAATTTATTAATTAAACTCAAAACTTGATGCTAAGCACGTCTATGTAATTTATATATTTTATATATAACCACGTTGAGACATATATGCTCTTTTTATTAATTATATTTTCTTAATAATTGTTCTTTTTTAATTTTACTAGATTAACTGCCAATGTGGTTACGAGTGGATTTAAAAAAGATAAATATTGAACAAATAAAAAAAGTATTAAATAATTATAAAAAGCGAAGGAAACGAGTGTTTATAAAATTTTTAACATACGGTGTCACAAGCCCAAGACCAGCGGTAGAAACGTCGATATGAGGGGGAGAAGTGTAGGTGCTATTATAATACGAAGAGGCGTGGTTGTATTTTATGTACAAGTCATCAATCATTATTGTTAATGGATATTAAAAGGGAAAATTTAATCACCGTCGTCGATCGGTTGGCGGTGGTTTAGGACACATAGCCATTTCTGACTGATAACAATATTTTTTACGGTCTGGTTGAAATTATGGTACTTTGAAAATATTAAAAAATCAAGATCCTACGTAAAAAGTCATGATTTTCATCTGTTTATGTGATTAACCATATATTTTTGGAGCTGATTCGTACAACACAAAATTAATCTATTCACAACAGATACAAGTATTTAATCTATACGCAACAGATACAGTTTTTATTGTGTACAAATCATCACTCTATGTTTTTGAGCGATTTCTTTTCAATAATTATGGCAAATTATACAAGGTCTTATTTTCTTCATAAGCAACCATTATTATATTTTATAAATGTAGTTACAAAAAGGTTAGGTTGTTATATGTTATGAAATTTTTAAACAAACTTTGTGTATCAAATTTAACATTTTGGACAACTCTAAAACTCATTCAATCTCTATGTTTTTATTTGATATGTTAATAATAAAACAATACTCATCTTTTAACTCATTTATTAGCTTAAGGACCTGTGTATGTACGGGTGTTGCATGTAAGTTTTTAGGAGGTAATATTATTTAACTTTTAATTTTTTTGTCTCATCATAACAAAAAAAAAATGCATCTACAAGTTTCAAACTCCAAATAATAGTTTATTAAGTAAACCAAGATAAGGCAAATGAAAACACAAGTAAAGCTAAGATGGAAATTGATAAAGTAGAAAAGAGTTTTCAAGTACGTAAACCCGTCTCTAAGTACTAAGTACTTACATCACAACAAAGTTATTAACTTGTAAGTGATGAATGTTTTTTATTTCGTTGCTTTTCTGATTAAATCAAAGAAATTGTACTAATTAACCATAATGCGGACATTAAAAATGGCATTTTTATATACTAAAATCATTGAAGAAAAGGAGATTTGGTGTTGTTGATTAGGTAGACAAATCATTAAAGAAAAATTGAGAATGCTTGTTCTGCAACGTCGGATGAAATTAATAATATTAGCTTAAAGAGTTAAAGTCGCTCAAAAAAGGAATAAGTCTCTAAAACAATACAGCGTCACTAAAGCTTTACTCCAAAAAAAAAATGAATAAGGTCAATCAAAATTCCATTTGTAATAGCACATGATTGTAATAGTAGTCATTGTGAACTAAGACCTAAATCAAAATTCTTCTTTAAACATCCTAAATTCACCTTAATTTTTTTTTCCAGCTACAAAAGATAGATCAGGTTTGTGTACAATATGCATGGCTTAAGGTTTTTGACATAAACACAACTAATTCAAAGACATTTAAGAAAATAAATAGACATGATTGGTGAAAAATATTTTAAAAATAAGATGATGACATTATAATCCTATTCTTTTAATATATATTAAAGATTAAAGATTAAAGATGCTTTCCACTTCAAAATAATCTTTATTTTGATACGGTACGCATTAGATTTACCATATCTTTTAGAAATCTGGCATCTTCATATGCTACGGTGGATGTAGTAATCGACATTCTTCCTCCTCCAAAATCGATATTAATTTGCTTAGTAATACAATAAAGTATATATAAAAGTTAAGGATTCTACAACTCATGACCCAATTTTAGAAAATAAGAAAAAATTACGGGATAAGGAATCATTATGATACAATTATTTTAGGATACTGAATATATATATATATATATATATATATATATATATATATATATATATAGAGATAGAGAGAGAGAGAGAGAGAGGATCAAGCGAAGA